>BQNB010047387.1:0-43147 GCA_026074375.1 Tanacetum coccineum | reverse complement strand
CTGAGTTTTAGGAACAACATAGTATTCTAGTAGTTTTAGTTAGGGAGTTGCTTATTTTCCATTTCAGCTTAAATTTGTTAGCTTAATTTAGCTTATAACAGTAGCTTAACAGCCAAAAAGACCAAAATCAGTAAGTAATTAAGTAGTTTCTTAAATTGTTAATTTTAGCTTAAGGTATTTGTTTTTATAGCTTAAATAAATATTTTATTAGTAGTTGCATAAGTCCTCAATAGCTCTTAGTCCAGTATTGCTTATTAGCTTTTGAGCTCAATTGGTTTTTGTGCTTATTTCTTTGTTTACTGAGTTTGCTACATTGCCCTTCATTTTCAGCCATAATCTAGTACTCTAATCTCTGTTTTCTTTTCTCATCTAGTTTAAGCATCTTATAAGCTTCCTAGAACACCTTTCCTTTTTCATTTTGAGCTTAAAATGAGTTTTTTTATAAGCTTAATTAGTAAAACCAAAAGAAATCACCTCCTTACTGAGGACAGCTTATTGATAAGCTTTTACTGAGCTTATTTATGCTTTTCAACCCTAAGTGCTTTTGTTAAAATTGGTCACTTCAATCTGTTCTCCAACTTTGCTTCTTTAAAATTTTCATTTTAAGCACTTTTTAAAATTCAAGTGCTTAATGGACTTGGGGTGTAATCGGGTTGGGCCTCAGGGGTAGGATTTGTAGCTTTTCAGTTTTGTTGTTAGCCCCCGTTAGATAGTTAGTTGCTCAGTCAGTCCTTATAGGTTTTTAGTCATTCGTTAAGTTTTAATTAGTTCTATATTTTTTAATTAATAATTAGGTTTTAGTTTTTAATTAGTTTAATTAGAGTTTTATAAAAAATAAAAATTAGGGCTTTAATTTTTAAAAAATTTATGCACATTTTCTTTATCTAGTGTAATTTTTATAAAATTTCTAGCAATTTATTTTTAATAGTTTTATTATTTTTAAGCTTTTAAATAGTTTAAATCTTAGAAAATTCATATTTTTAAATCTAAAAACCAAAAAAAATAGTGATTCTTCTTTCTAAGGCCAAAGTTGATATAATTTCAAAACTTCCTCACCCAACAACGGTCAAAGGAATCAAAAGTTTTCTCGGGCATGCCGGATTCTATAAAAGATTCATCAAAGACTTTTCAAAAATATCTCGACCCATGACACATCTCTTAGAGAAAAACACTCTTTTTATTTTTTCGGAAGATTGCATTCTAGCCTTTCAAACATTGAAAAAGAAGTTAACCGAAGCTCTAATTCTCATTGCTCCAAATTGGGACCAAACTTTTGAAATCATGTGCGATGCAAGTGATTATTCAATAGGTGCGGTTCTAGGGCAAAGGATTGAGAAGCATTTTAGACCAATTCATTATGCAAGTAAGACGATGACTGAAGCAGAATCAAACTACACAACAACGGAAAAAGAGATGCTTGCAGTTGTTTACGCTTTTAAGAAGTTTCGATCATATCTAATCATGAACAAAAGTGTTGTTTACACGGACCACTCCGCTTTGAAATACCTCTTCAACAAGAAAGATGCCAAAGCAAGATTGCTTAGATGGGTCTTACTTCTTTAAGAATTCGACTTTTTAGTAATTGATACCAAGGGAGCTGAAAACTATGCAGCCGATCACCTCTCTCGTCTTGAAAATCCGTATGAGAATGTTTTTGATCCTAAAGAGATTAATGAAACCTTTCCTCTTGAAATGTTGAATACAGTGACTTCTCATGATAATCAAAGTACCCCGTGGTTTGCCGATATAGCAAATTACCACGCGGGGAATTTTCTAATCAAAGGAATGTCCACCTAACAAAAGAGAAAGTTTTTCAAGGATGTAAATCATTACTTTTGGGATGATCCCTATCTCTTTCGAACATGTGCAGATCAAATCATCCGTAGATGTGTATTTGGCCAAGAAGCTCTTGAAATCCTCAAGGCTTGTCATGAAGGACCCACCGGGGGCCATCATAGTGCTAACATCACCGCTTGGAAAGTATTTGATGCCGGTTTCTTTTGGCCTATGATTTATAAGGATGCTTACAAATTGATCAAATCTTGTGATGCATGTCAAAGACAAAGCAAAATTTCACATCGAGATGAGATGCATCAAAATGCTATCTAAGTTTGTGAAATTTTCAATGTATGGGGTATTGATTTTATGGGACCTTTTCCATCGTCTAGAGGTAACAAATATATTCTAGTAGTCGTCAATTATCTTTCCAAATGGGTTGAAGCAAAGGCGCTCCCCACCAACAATGCTAGAGTAGTTGTTAAGTTCTTAAAATCTCTTTTCTCCTGATTCGGTGCTCCGAGAGCGATCATAAGCGATCATGGGACCTATTTCTGTAACGACAAATTTGATAAAGTTATGTCTAAATATGGTGTCGCACATCGTCTTTCTACTCCTTACCACCCTCAAACGAGTGGTCAGGTTGAAGTCACGGATCGTGGTCTTAAAAGAATTTTGAAGAGGATGGTCGAAGAAAACCGTGCCTTATGGTCCGACAAACTAGATGATACATTGTGGGCATTCCGAACCGCTTACAAGACTCCAATTGGATGCACTCTGTACGAGTTAGTTTATGGAAAAGCGTGTCACTTACCAGTTGAGCTAGAACACAAGGCATATTAGGCTCTTAAGCATGCCAACTTCGATCTCAAGACCGCGGGCGATCATCAAAAGCTTCAACTCAATGAACTTAGGCCGCTTCGTGATCAAGCTTATGAGAATTCATTAATCTACAAGGAGAAGACAAAGAAACTTTACGATTCCAAGATAAAGAACCAAATCTTCAATGTTGGCGGTCATGTCTTGCTTTTCAACTCCCGATTAAAGATTTTCTCTGGAAAGCTCAAGTCCCGATGGTCTTGACCTTTCACAATTACCGAAGTTTTTCCTTATGGCACAGCCAAATTGTCTCATGCCGATGGTTCTAATTTCAAAGTCAACTGTCACCGTTTGAAGCACTACTATGGAGGGGATACACCACCATTGGTTATCACAGATCTCCAAACTTTCCCTAAGGATAACTAAATATAGGGATCGAGTCGAGCTTGCGACTCGGTGACCAAAAACAAGCCGCTTCATGGGAGTTCACCCCATGCCTATCCTTTTCTATTTTCTTTCTATTTTTCTTAAATAATGTGTTATGTTGTGTTGTGGCTATTCTCTTTTGGTTTCTTGTTGTTTGTTGTTTGTTCTTGTACATTTTTGCAGGATTTACCTAATAATTTCTGAAGCCTCTCGTGTCCGGTGTTGTATCCAATATCACTCGAGCTTCTCATCCTTTGTGTGAATTTAGTTTGGGGAGATCTGATATCCTTTCATCTTATCGATTCACGTTTATCTTTGCATAATTCATAAACGGCTTAGATTTTCGTAGAACCTAACTTTAAACATTGAGGACAATGTTTCGTTTTAGTTTGGGGAAGGGAATCTATCGATTTGATATTACCTGCTTATTGTTTTGTTCTCACGTACCCGTTTTCCTACAAAAAAGAGCAAAAATTTTAAATTTTTAGTCATAAATAGTGTTTGTTTTAAAAAAAATATGTTAAGACACGAATGTAGGTTTTCCGTTGGTAAGAATAAGATGTAATTTTTAACCCGATCGAACGTTAGGTTCTAGCTTTCTCCCTTAACAATTAATCATGATAGTTTGTGCTATCTCAGTAGACTTTTAAACATGGCAGCTTTGAAATCATTAGTAAAGAAAACATGTGCTAATCTCAAGTAGATTTAAATATGCCGAGTTGATTGTATATAGGCTAAGTATTTGCAATTTCTTTATTAAGATTTTAAATTGCAAAGAATAAGAGATGTAGTGTTAAAGTACGAATTAGGAATGCTAAACAAAGTTTATTGAAAACTTAAAGCTTATAAGAATAACTTTTTTTTTTTTTTATGTTTTTTGTTGTTTTTTGTTTTTTTTTGTTTTTTTTTTTTTTTTTTTTTTTTTTTTTTTTTTTTTTTTTTTTTTTTTTTTTTTTTTTTTTTTATTTTTTTTTTTTTTTTTTTTTTTCGTTTTTTTGTGTTTGTTTTTTTGACTTTTTTTTTTTTTTGTTTTTTTTTTTTTTTTTTTTCTTTGATTTCTTCCTGAGTTCTTAAAATGAATTAATTATCGTCAGTTCTCTTTAATTTTACAAATTAGAGTTTTACTCTTTAAAGTCTAATCAAACATATTCAAAGAAAAAGCTTCTCGATTATAATAGCTAATCATTGGTAAAAAAAGAATTTAGTTCAAGTTTATACTTTGGTTTTCTAAAGCGAAATTTTTTCTATTTGCAAAAATAATGTGTTATTAATCTCTAAAAAAAATTTTAAAAAAATCTATAAAAATAAAAAGGATGCAAGTTATAAATCCTTAGTGTTAATAATTAATATACAAACTCCATCGCAATAAAGTACATGGGCATTTGTCGGTTCGTTCCCGATGTGACATCGAAAGAAAGGGTGGAGGTTGTATATTTAGGGTTGGTATCATAATAAGTACGCAGCTCTTGTCGGAGGCGTGGCCGATGTGTCGTCAAAAGAAAAATGATACCATTCTAGCCTAATAAATTTAAAATAGAAACAATAATGTTCAAGTAGAAAAATAAATAGTAAAAGTTTCATTTTCTAAAACCACAAGGCTTTTTCATCAGAAGTTCATGCGTTTCGATTAGTATTCTCCGGATGGGGTGTCAAAAGCCTTAACACTTACCCGATGACGGTGGGATTGCTAGAGAAGAAAGTCATTCATGGGACAAATGAACCAACGATGTCTTAGCTAAGGAGGTTTTTGTTTGCCTTTGAGATGTGAATCTTGCTAATAAAATAACATTTTAGCCCAAAAGGCCCATGTGTAAAGCCTGGTCGGATTTCAACAATCTAAATATGTAGATTTAATGGTATAAATTAATTGAACACGCACACACTAAATATCTGTTTAACTCGGAAGAGGAATTCATAAGTTGTAATTATATAGTAGTCTTACATCTTAAGCCCGTAATCAACGGCGATCGTATTTTTTTAAGCTTAGTATGGGAAAAGTAAAAATCGGGAATGATGAAGTTATCTTTTAGACACTTAATTTGTGCGTTTATCAATGAACCTTAAAGTTACTAAATGAGGTAATGAACCAATACATTATGCCACACAAGAATAAGTTGTAGTTAGGGTAAAGTTATCAAGAAAAATCAAAAAATAAAAAAAAAATTGAAAATGGAAATCGGTGTTTTATAACTTGTGATCTCTTAACTGTGCTCAACAAAAATCTTTCTACTTTCAAGGTTTAGTTTGGGAAGTGTTCGAGAATTGGTTATAAGGCATGTGATAATGCGTGAGAACACAATTGTTTAGTTTTGGGAATTTTGTATAATGTCAAATACATATATCCGTTCGAAAGCAATAACTCGATCGGTAAATAGCGCATGCGACTCCTCGTCTGGGGGCACTCGTTGTTGTTTGCAGTCGTTGCTTTAGGGTTAATACTAAAATAACCCAATTCAACCAAAACGACCACAAATGGCCAAAATATGCTTGTCTTTATGTATGTGGTTGTGCAGTACGAGTATCACAAAAATCACAGAAAGATAGTCAAAAACAGCAAGCCCGGACACACGAATCAGAAGAGTACAAAACGAAGCCAAGAATCAAAACCGAAGTATAAAGCAAGCCTTTAGTCCAAAATCCAAGTCAACAAGGTCAAACATTGGTCAACAAAAGTCAACAATAAAAGAAACAGAACCCAAAAACAATTCCATTTTTACCCTCCAATTTCACAAAAATCAAAATAACCCCTCACCCTTCTTGGGACCTGAAAAACCTAGGAAACCCTACCGGCTACCAAAGCCCAAGTCCCTAGCCCACCACTCTTTTATAAAACAACAAGGACCTATACCGCCACTTTTTAAACTCCTTTTATAACTACAAAAAAGGATAAAGAAAGAGAGGGGTCATTTGTGTAATTATCCGAAACTACAACTGAATTACCTTTCAGTTAAAAATGGGCACGAACATTGTTCGCCACCGTCTCCCCCCATTTTTACCTTGGTCAAAATCAAAGGCTTTTTGGAATTGAGGGCCCTCTAAGGAAGACAATCACGGAGTCTACAAAGGAATGCAGGGTACTAATCATTAAATCCAAGGCAATTTCATTACTCTCACAAGCACTAAGCCAACGTCATCAATGTGAAAAGCACAATGGAAGATGGGTTTTGTACTATTTCTCCTCACATAAGTAATCACAAGCTGTCCACAATCAAAGAATGACAGCTGGCCATCTTCTAGAGTCCACGAAATGAACAACGCTCAAAATCATGATCTTATGATTTATTGAATGAATGGTGAATGATTGAAAGAGGCTGGGCAGTCAAGGGATGGCCTAGAAGCTTCATCAGTGGGCTTATAAAGCCCCTCACTATCACACATCAGCAAGATCCTTTCCTTCTAGTTTTTTTAAATAGCTTAATTTTGCTTATTGAGTAAATTTTTTTTTTTTCTTCCATTTTTTAATCACTTGTAATTTTTCCTTTAAGATAATGGTAATCAGTTTTTATTAATATAAGTTAGTTTTAAAATTGTCATATAGCTCTCATTTCCATTCTAAATTTTTCCTCAACTTTTACTCATAAAACTCAATAAAGCTTTATAAGCCCCAATTTCATCTCTCATGAGTCTATAAGCTCATGATAGAGCTCAACTAGACTTAATCATACTGTAATTTCAATAATCAGCTTTAAAAACCTTAATTACCTTTTCATTTTGGATTATTAGCTTATGGAAGGGGGGTCTATAAAGGAAGTATCCCCATGGACTTATACCCTAGCTTATTAATAAGCTAGGGAGCTTGTAGCTGCCCTAATTAGTGTCCCTTTGTTTAGCTAGAGGTACTCTGTAAGTTCCCTCTTTTAATTCCTAAATTCGTAGCCTTAAATAGTGTAATATTGCCTTCATATTTAGATCTCTTATTTGCTTATTAGTTTGCTTATTTTTGCATTATTTAGGTTTTATTTAGCTTAATAGTCACAATAGTTAATCTGTTTTTTGCTTTTCATAACCTAGATCATAGTTTTTATATAATCGGTCATTTAAGCTTTAAAAAACCAAAAATAAGTAAATTAGCTTCAATCTAGATTAATGCTTATTAGTTTTTTTTCATGATAAATAAGTTTTGTTTAAACTAGTTTTATCTGTACATTTTAATACTTGTTAATTAGATTGCAATATAAGCTGTAACTCAAACATGTCCATCACCTTAAAGGGGGTGTTTGATTAAGCTTTCTTTGACCACAAATAGTCAAAGTGAGCTTTAGTTTTTCATTGAGTCAGTTTAAATTTCATTTAAAATTAATAATTAAAGAGTTTTTATAAGTTAGATTTTGAAAATGAAAAGATTAGAGCTTATTTCCATAATGACAGCACCAGAGGAGTTTTTAGCTTAGTTTTGGATAGCTTAAGTTTGATTTTTGCTCTTTGAGCTTTTGCTAGTGAATTTAGTGTGTTCATACACACTCAATAAGTGTAAGTAGTGCAGGTTTACCCTTCTTAGGTAAACTGCACTATTGTTTGCACTTGTGCAAAGTGCATCAGTACTAACAATAAGTTAGTACTGCTGTCATTTTTAGCTTAGTTTTTAGTTAAGTAAAAGTAGGTCTTAGGTTCTTAAATTCAAGCAGGATTTAGATTAGTTATAGCTTAATATAGATTAAGTCTTTAATCTTATTTTCTAGCTTATTTTCTTAGCTTAATTTGCTGTTAAAATTCACCAAAAAGCCAAAAGCACCAAAATAGTAGTTTCTTAAAATTGTTAAATTTAGCTTAAGTTACTTGTTTTTATTACTTAAATAGTTAGTTTATAAGTAGTTCTTTAAGTCCTCTATAGCTTATAGTCTATTTTGCTACTTTGTGCTTTTTAGCTTAATGAGATTTTGTGCTTATTTTCTAGATTTCTGAGTTTGCTTGTTTCCTCATCATTTTCAGTAGCTTAAAAGTAGTTCAAGCTCTCATTTCTTTTCGTTCATAGATTAAGCATGTCATAATCTTTCTAAATCACTTTTCCTTTTTCAAAATGAGCTTAATTTGAGCTTTTTGCAAGTCAAAAAGCATAAGTGAGCTTAACTCACTTGTTTCTGTAATCAGCTTATAGATAATCTCTTATTGAGCTTATCTGTGAGTTTCAGCCCATATAGCTTTTTTAACTTTGGTTCCCCCACTTTTTATAAAACTTTGTTTTTTGAGTTTTCATCTTTAAGCACTTTTTAGATCTTCAACTTATTTTTAGCTTATTAGACTTTGAGTTAACGGTTTAGGCCTCAGGGTAAAATTGTAATTTTTAGGTTTTTATAGTATTGTCCTCTGTTAGTTATTTGTTACTCTGTTAGTCCTTTATGTCTTTGCATAGTTAGTCCTTAGGTTAAAGTTTAATTAATCAACGCGTTCAGTCCTTCTGCCACCCGTTCCCGAAGTGTGGCTGTCATCGCCATTCCTGTTTGCATCACGTGCTGCCAAAGCGGCAGTGACACCTTGGTCAATCATTGCCTGAAGTTGGGCATTAGTGACCGATGTGGTGGTGGTTGCTGTTGGGGCTGGGGTTGTTGTGACCGGTGTTGACCTTGTGGCTCGTTTTGGTGCCATTTTCTTCAATCACAAGAAAATACAATACCCGTTAGATTTCATAAAATCATAACCATGACATGACATATACATGATAAATAAAGTGAGATCACATCACACAGTGAAATATACAACTGAATTGTAATCAACAATGATATAACCAAATCGACATTCATTCATAAACAAATTCGATTACAGACGTGACATAATACAACCATTCCATATATAAATTGGAAAACATACATGAATGGTTCAGATACAAAATGATCATAACGATTAGGTTACAAAATAAACATAACAACCTAAAGCCTTACTAGCCGGGATTAAACCCGTAATACTTAGTAGGCTATATACAAAATGACTAGCCATAACATGATCTAATCTATGAACTGCTACCAGCCTCCTCTGGCAGCTCTGGCTGTGCAGGACCTCCAACGGGTCCCTGCTGTCCCTGTAGTGCGGTAACCTGTCCCTGTAGTGCTGTCACCTGTCCCTGTAGTGTGGTCACCTGTCCCTGTAATGACTGCATCACTGTCAATGTCTGTATAAGCTGCTGCTGTCGGGTATGATCAGCTGTCCTCAACTCTCTCATCTCTGCAGATCTCCTCTGGTCTGCCTTCAGCATCTCTGAAATCACAGCCTGTCTCCTGCGATCAGCAGCATGCAACTCTCTAATCTCTGACATCTGACCCAGTACGGTAGTGCGCAGTGACATAACCTCTCCGCGGGCAAGATCACTCGCATCCATCGATCGCCTCCAAGCCTCTCGGGACAATCTAGCCTCTGTCTCCATCTGATGACGTGTATATGCATGTGCTCGTCTGTCTCTAAACAACATATTGAGCCGACCAGCCAATAACTGTCTCTGACTCTGCTCGTCGTCTAACCTCGTATAAACCTCATCCGTGTCCTGCCTAACCCTAGTCTCAAATGCTGTCACATGTCGACCCAACTCCGTGTCAGTACTAACTGGTGCCCCCTGAAGGGTCTCAACTATCTCGTCCCACGAGTCGGTGATCCCATATCCAACCTCTCTCTCCGGATCACGCCTGATCTCCCTATCCATAGTAGCTACAAAGCCATAGTCTGCCCTAAGACCTCCAGCCGGTCTAGCAGCAGCAGCAGATGAGCTCTCTCCTACCTCGTATCTAGGACCAAGAGCGATACCTAACCTCTTCCGAGGTGGTAAGGTAACCTCGGGTCTGTCCTCCCTATGACTAGCAGAGGGTAGTAGCAATGGTGGTGATGAAGTAGGAACTGATATGGGCAAAGGTGGTGGTATCCCTAATGATGGTGCATCTGGTCTGGTGGGGGAGAGTATGAAGGGTGGTGGTAATGGTAGAGAATGGGAAGTAGATGCGGCCTCAGCTCTCATCCGGATCATCACAGCTCGATAGCCCAATGAACGAATGGGGCTAGGAGGTGGTGCTGGTGATAACACAGGTGAGGGTGGTGATAGTGGTAGTGATGAAGAAGGTATCTGGGGAAGTGGTGAAGACCATGGGGAGAGTGGTGATGATGGTGGAGTAGATATAGCGAGAAGTCTAGCAACCTCTGCATCAGACCAAGCTGGTATAGGTACTGGAGCTGGAATAGAAATCCTAGCTGTCACACGATATGCAGGGTGTGGTGGTGGTGTGGCCGCAGACTCATCAGTCTCGAACGGCTTTGTCTCCTCCGCAGATGGGGCCTGATCAGTAGCTGGTAAAGCAACAACTACAGAGTCGGCAGGAGCTGGGTGCTCCTCCTCCTCCTCCTCATCCCCATCAGCCTCCATGTCAACATCCTCATCCTCCTCCGATGGCTCATCCTCATCGTCTCCGTCATCTCCTCCATCAGCAGAATAGTCAACAGGATCCTCCTCGGGGTCCTCATCGTCATCCTCCTCTGGGTCTGCCTCAGGATCGGACTCCGGGACATAGTCAGGTGACTGAGCAGTGGGTGAGGCATCCTCAGCATCTGGCTGATCCTCAGCAACAATCTCATCATCAGCATGCTCTGGGCCTGGAACATAATCTGGCGAAGGTGGTGCCTGCTCTGGCTCCTCAGGGCCAGGCACGTAATCTGGAGAGGGTGGGGCCTGAAGAGCGGCCTCCACGTATGGGTCCTCTGGCATCCAGGCCGCTCAAGGTACTTGTCATCCAATCTTGGTGATCTATGTCTGATAAAACCCTTAAATAGGCTGGAAATCCATGTATGTAACCCCGATTCATACGAATTGACATGACTGCATTGAAAATTCAAATAGCTTTTTTTAGTAATTTAATATAGAGACTCTTATAGTATTATACATTTTATCATAAATGTGATCAATTATGAATGCATCTAGTCAACAAAACTAATGCAACAAGTAGTGTATGCATGAATGTATGCACATATGTATGTCCGTGGAAAACCCTTTGTAAGAATGCGATGTCTGACAAGTTATAGTTCAGCAAAAACATTTGACCTGGTTCTCTATAACCTTGGCTCTTGATACCAATCTGTAACACCCCCAAATTTGGGTCGCAGCGGAATAAGGGTCCGGGGCGTGTTACTTCTTAGATCAATAACACAAGATATATATAGAACGACCAAAAAGTCGTTTTAAAAATCTAATAATTGGATTTAACAAATGTTGAATACAAATCGCGAGCTTTAACTTGTTCTTGTTATTATTACAAAGATACTAGTTCACAACACATGAGTTTCCCAAAACATAATGCAACCATATCTTTAGCATGACATCCCAAAACAAAATCACCAATGTATCCTTGGCACCTTATGTCTACTGATATCCTGAAAAACATTACTTTAAAAAACGTCCTACAATAAGTTAGTGAATTCATAGAGTTTGATAAATCACTATATTGTGCACCACAAGATTTCCCAAGTGTATGGATAATGAACAGATGAGACAATCATATAACATTGTAATTAGTTGCCCTATGCTCATGACATCGGAAGCTCGATGATGTAAGAACATATGTGGTTAAACCTTTGTTTAGACTTTAAACCCAAGTAGCAAGAATGAACCTAGCTTAGTTTGAAAACCATAACTGCTATCTTTCTTTGCTTCAATACTGTAATGATTAACAATACTTCAAAACACTGCGGTATCTTAGATATGATGTAGGTGTGGATCGATATTTTCCCTTAATGAGAACACTGTATATGTCTTTTTTTTTTAACTATGCGGAATCTAGTTGGCAGTACTTTAAGAAGAACACACAATAGTTTCTCAAACGATTTCTTTTATAAACCTTTTGAATCTGCCTAACTTGCAGATCCCTAATACAATACTAACAATTCTTAACTTCGTGTTTTTCTATGTTTGTTCTATATGTTCTAAAGCATTCCTAGTGATCCTTTTATAGACATAAGGATAACCACTAGTAAGTGTACAGTCCCTGACTAACACAAATACTAAATGATATTTATCACCAATAACTGTTACAAGATAAATGCTAAAACAACCGTTTAAACTTTATAGTTCCTATATCCACGGCAGTACTTAAATCTTTGACTGGCAGTACTTTGACTTTCTATTTAGCAGTGTAACTATAGATCTTTCTTTTAGCAGTACTTTGACTTTTTTGACTTGTAATTCCCCAACAATCTCTCCCTCAACTTGATTCTACTTGCTTGACTTCAAGTTTCTTGATCGTTGGTCTTCTTTGTTAAGCATCAGTCTGTCTTGTCATTTAAGCAGTACTTGCCTTCAATCTTTTAAGCTTCATCCTTTGAGCAGTATCTTGTACACAATCTGTTTGAGCATCTTGAAATGAAACCTTCTATCTTGAACATACACATTTCTTCAAAAATCTTTGTCTTTTCCTCAAACAGATTGTTCTTCTCAGCAACATGTCTTTTCAGCAACATGAATGGGATTTGAGGAGCCTTTTACTGTAGCATTTCACTTCGGGCTAGTCAGTTCTTTGTTACCTAGAAAAGGTAATAATATGCTGAATGAAAAATCATTTCTCAACAATCAGAACAGATTCATAGTGGGTAGAGTACTATATGACTTTTGGTAAGTCATTACAACCTTAAAGGATTTTATTAGTCTTAACCTGTAGCGTGTGCTCAGGATAGTCAACTTCAGTAATAAAACATCTGGTGAGTGAGGACATATTGTTTTGAGCAATTATATAAGCTATCAACGATGTGATTATCTTTACCAAAAAAGCCGTTTGCTTTGGGAGTAGCCAATATTCCGTGTAATACCAAGGTGATATTGCATCACCATACAATTTTGGTAAATTGTCAACCATCAACAGTTTTGGGTATTCTTTACCAAAACTGTTTGATTTGGACTAGTCAATTCATATCGTTTGTAAGACACTGGTGAATTGATTACCATTTGCTGTGTGGTGGTTAACCAACACTCAATCCCTTAAAACAGTTTTACTTTCCAATATTTGTGCCTTAAATCTTTTTGCACACTCAAATCATCATCACATTTTAAAAACAACTTTTTAACTAGCAGTACCTTCATCAAGGTACTTGTTTGTTTTACAATTGAGTACTTTAAGACAAAGTACTGCTTTGTTGCACCAGTTAAGTCTGTTTATCAAAGTAAGATATATATAAAGAAAATTTTGATAAAACATACCAGTTGTTTAAGAATTGTCACCATCTTCAGTTGTCCACAAGATGAACAGATGTATCAAAGTGATGGCTGTCTCAGTCTCTTCTTCAACTTCCATGCCATGATCGAGCATCCTTATCATCAACTCTCTTGATAAAGGATATCTTCTTTCAAGCTAGCATGTGAATATAGTTCCATCTTCTATCTCTTAGTGTTTGAACTCTGAAGATTTCATGAAACTCCTTCTTATGATTTCCCATTCTTCTTGATCCTTCAGACGTCATCATCACTGATTCTGCCGTCTCCCAAATAATGTTTAGATCACCTGATAGCATCAAACACCTAAGCGGGTGGAGGAATGTGCTAATAATAATCATCAACAACTCGATGTAGGTGATCATAAATACCTGTCATATCTAGAACATGGTCGTATCTCCCTACAAAAGTATCAAAACCCTGAAGTGACTTATTTGCTCTGTGAATTATGAGATACTCTCCATCAGGTGATCAAGAACTTGGAGTGCTGTCAATCATGAGATCTTCTGAGTGACTCTTTACTCTTCGTGTATCTTTTCAAATCTACAATGAAGATAGTTTTAAGTCATCAATTGTTTATGACCTCAACTTTAGGCTTCTTTGATGTGTTTTCACCCCGTAATTGTCGCTTTCCTTTTCACTTGAGAGTCTATGTGCATCTCTTTTCCTTTCAACTCTCCCTTTCTTTCTCTGATATCCCTTGATCAAAGTCTTGAAGGTGTCTTTAATAGATGCTTGACACTTTGGCATATAATTCCTTCATCTGTGGATACTAAAGTTTTTGCAAATTTGTGTATCTCTTGACTTTTAGAAAACTCATCATTTGATTTCCTTTCTTGAGCAAGAGAAGTAGGTGTCCTCAAAGTAGTCTTTGGCTTTGTTTCATCAATTCTTCAACCTCTTTCTTTCTTCTTTGCATCCCACTCAGGCTTGAATTTTTTTAGCAACCTCACTCATCATTTGTAGTTTACAAGGCTTGATTTGTTGAAGAGTCATTTCTTCTTTTTAGGTTCTTCAACCAGTATTCCCTTTGCCTTTTTCTTTAGGATCATGTACCTTGAGTTGTGTGGTGAGGTTTGTGTTTGTGTGGGGGGACCTGGAACGCTCAAACCTCTTGGTCTAGAAATTGAGACAAGAACTTCAGCAGCAGTATGTTGTTCTTCATAGTCCATAACTTGAATTGGATGGAGTGGGCTTGAAGGACCTGCTTCATCTTCAAAGTTTAGGGTCCTTGGAGTAATAGTACCCTGTCTAGCAGTACTTTGAGTTGTCTCCAAATCCAATTTTCTGTTTCTCCACTCTTTACAATAGAAGCATCTTTTTTTTCCTCAATATTTAACCTTATTCAGTTCCATCACTTTTCATTTCTAAGAGACAGGAGTAACAGCAAGCATCTTGATCAGCCAGTTTCATAAAGAAATGACTGTGTTGTATCTTTTCTTGACCTTGGGTCTTCAGACACAAGTTCTTCATCCTTATTCCTCCAATTTTGACTGAAGGACACTTTCTTCTGATTCCTCTTTCTTCGTCTCTTTGCTTCTTAAGTGTTGTTCTCTACCAAAGAGCTTTGATGTTTAACCACTGGAGCTACGAATTTGGAAATTTTCTTGAGCTGGCTTTGTGCTTTGATGGTTAGTTTCGCTTGAAGAAAGGGTTTGCTCCTTGAGTCTCTTAACTCCCTGTTAAATAAGATCTATATCTAATAGTCCCTCATCCTCAGCTTGTCTGAGACGCATCTGTGGAGTAAACTCATTGGGATGATTTAGGTATAGAAGCAGCATCATGAGGTTCAGCCATACCTTGGAAGTCAGCAGTCCTTTGTATTTCAGCAGTCCAGAGGGTAGCAGTACATGAGGGGAAGCAGTACCTTGTACTGAGAGGAGTTGAGAATAGCTGCACTTTGAGAATGAGCAAGCATTTGATTGGAGTGCCTAGAGCAATCCCTTGCATACTCGCAGCCTAGAATGAGGACTAGTACTCTGTTCTTCCTCTGCGGCATGCTGGACTATTCTAACATAGTGGATTCAAGGGAGTGATCTTACATTGAGAACTTTATGCTATGCTTCCTCATGATGTCAACACTTTAGAAGGAAGTGAAAACTGATTAGGCATAAAATCTTGAGTTGTCTACCCCCTCTAACTGCTTGTTCAAAAACAATTGAACGAACCTAGGATACATAAGAAAAGGAGTACCATTTGAGATATGTCCTAGCATTCCATTCAGTATCAACAAAGAAAAGTTAAACTTCTGATTTGTTGCTGGCCGACGAGGTAGAGGCGATGTTGTACAAATTGCTCCCTGAGGTATCTATAGGAATTAGTCATGAAGTAAATACATGGATCAAGTACTTCCACTGTGGGCTAAATAAAGGTTTAGAGAAGGTGAGTTGTGCTAAGTTACCCTCGTAGCCAATATCTCGAAGCGTATCCCAAATCACTTGCTTAGGAAAGCAATCAACGCCATTTTCATCGTCAAAGAGTAGGTCCGCTCGAATGGTTGCTTCAGAAACCAAATCCTTTCTTGCCAGCATATTTGCGCGAATATGAGGTACATCATTGATCACTTGGAGAGTGCTGTAGCCCAAAATTGTTGAAGCCAAGGAACCAAATAGATAGGCTCAACCAACAGAGAGTAATTAATGAGCAGCCCGGGAGAAAATCGATGATTGATAAAAATCAGCATTCTGAGGTCTTTTCCACACACGCGATCATGTTGTGTTGTTACAAGTACGAATTTTGCCCATTTGGAAAAGAATTGGAAGTGCGGTCGGAGGTTGGGAAATTAAAAATTATGAATGAATGTACAGTAAATGTGAGAGAAAATTGCAATTCAGTTGCGTATATATAGGTTGCGACGGCAAACTATAGAAGTTACGTTGGAGATACGTTTTTTAGGGCAAAAAGTACGTTTGACCGTTGACGAACGTTAGAACAGTACTTTGTTGTCTTAGCAGTACTCTTCTAAGGCAGCAGTATTTGAGTTGGATTAGCAGTACTTTCAACACAAAAGAGGTCAACTCAAATATGTGCTCCGACACCTTCAACTTTGCAAATATCTCTTCACAGCATCAAACTGCTGAAAAATCATTTCATATCCTCCCTCTCAAATTATAGCTAGTGTGCTTCAAAAATCAATCTAACCAAACAGTATTTACTAGATCAACCAGGTCCTTTACACTGTGGTCCTCCCTCAACAACAGTATGGTTCATCATCCCAATTGTGACCACCAAAAAGGTTAAATCTTGCCAAGTCAAAGCCTTTGGTGAGTAAATCTGCGACATTGGCTATCAGTATGACCCTTGGACCACAATAATGAGCTTTGCTCATAACAAAACTCTTCGAATGAAGTTGATGTCGATTTTGGATATGCTTTGGTCTTCGAGTGGCGAAAAAACAGGATTCCTCTCACAATGTCAAATGGTGCTTCATTGTCTATATGGATTTCAGTGTTCATGAGTTATATCCATAATCAAGCTAGTTGATTTGCATCCACAGTACCTGAGCACACACTTGCAGCTGCTACTTATTCTGTTCTGTAGAGGATGATAGCCACAATTGTTTGTTTCTTGCATTGCCAGAAACTAGTCTTCTGCCAAAGATATTGTCCTCCTGAGTTGATCTTCTGTCATGTTGTCCCCAGCATAGTCCTCTACTCGAAAAGCTTCCAATGAAAGGGAGTCTTTAGGATACCATAACCAAATTAGGTCTGATGTTTATAGATACCTAAAGATTCTTTTGACAAGCATTGTAGTGAGAAACCTTTGGAGTGACTTGAAATCTTGCCACAGACAAACAGCAAACATTAGGTTGGTCTGAAAAGCAGTTAAGTTACATGAACGACACCCAATCATAGACCTATAAAGATGTACATCAACATCTTCACCTTCTTCATCTTTTCCTAGAGATTTATGAGCTTCAATGGGGGTGGATGCTGGCTTAATGGTTCTGAAGTCAAACTTGTTGAGAATATCTTTCACATATTTGTCTTGACTTAGAAAATACACCATTGATTGCTTTGACTTGAAGCCTAAAAAGAAAGTGAGTTCCACCCACTGGATCATACTTGGAATTCCTTTTGCATAAGTTCTTCAAAATCCTTCTGACCATAGAAGACTGTAGATCCAAAGTGATATATCAACATATACTGTACCACTGGATATCTCTTCTATCCTTCTTAATGAACAGAGTTTTATCAATAGCCCCTCTCCTATATCCATGCTTCAAAAGAAAAGTGGAAAGTCTTTCATACCATGCTCTTGGGGCTTGATGAAGGCCATAAAGTGCCTTGACTACTCTGTAGACCTTGTTTGGATGAGCAGGATCTTCAAAACCTGGAGGTGTTTGACATACACCTTCTTCTGTGATGTTGCCATATAAGAATGACACTATGACATATTGATAGACAAGAAAGCCCATGAGATGCAAATGCCAAAAAGAGTCTTATTGCTTCAATTCGGGCACACTGGTGCAAACTTATCATAGTCCACACCTTCTTCTCTGTCTGTATCCTTGATGAACTAGGTGCTGCCTGTGTTCTTGATAATAGTACCCGTTCATCTCTCTTGTTTCTAAAACCATTTTGTTCCAATTCACCCTTTTTGTCTTTGGTAGGTCACTCATAACACCAAACTTTGTCGCTTGAATTGAAGCAGTTCTTCTTGAATTGCGTCAACCCAACTTCATTGCTAGGCTTGCTGAGGACTTTCTTGGGTTCCTCTTGAGATAAGAAACAGCAAACAAGCATGTGTGCGATCTGGTGGTTGGTCTATTTTTTTTTACTTGTATATGAAATATAGCAATAGCTTGAAGTTGATTTCTGAGTACTGTTTGAAGTTTCTTTTGTTTGAACCCCAGCCAAGTACTTTCGCCAAGATTTGACTTTGGGATGAACTTATGAATTCTAAGTGTGGGAGTAGAGGAGACAACAATGGTAGACTCCAAGTTGTTGTAGTCAGCTACTCCACCTTATCGCATCAAAAAGAGTTTGTAGAGTACACACCATCTGTTGGGTATCTCATCAGAATCTTTAGGTGTATTGCCCGTACTTTGAGGAGTAGTATTATCAGTACTTAGAGTGAAAGTACTGTCAACATGTCTTTTCCTTTGCACTAGATATTCTCTCTTTTCTCTTCACAAGCAATACGGTGATTCATCATTATGCGCTTGGCAAGAGAATTCTTGTTGACAAACTTACAAGCTCATCAGTGTAAAGCTTGAACTTCAGTGGACAATGTCCAACTTCTTTTTGCAGCCGTTACTTTCCAATGGAGGATATACTGCAGTGGTATAACAATGAATTGCTGCTCATCCATTTTCAACATCATCACATGATTTTCCTTGTTCTTTCGAATCAGCATAGTTTGCTTTCCTTACAGGATGTAATTCTGGATGGAGTTAGAGGTCAAGATCAAAACATCCCAATCAGGACCGCTTTTCCTTTTGATTCCTCCTGATTCTCAAGGAAAATTTATAGAAGACAGTCTTGAACTTTCTGGACCCTGTTATAGACTCTAATAACTTTGTGTTAGTAGAGTATCCAAAATATCCTTCTTTGAACTGACAATCTAACTTACCCGAATATGTCATAATGAAATATCACTTTGATTGGATTTATTATGGCAATATTGTATCACTGTTCTGGCCATCATAATTCAGAGGTCATGTAGTAAATGTTTGAGGAGTCAGGATACTTTAAATCGTAAATCCAGCACACTCGTCAAAACGTATACCCAAATGAAATCCCTTATATGAAGCTTCCTAGTAATGTGATACATTATAGTTTTAAGTTTCTTCAAAAGTTAGAATAATTTATATATATTTTTATAATTAATAAAAATATAATATTTTATAAGTTTGCAAAATTGGCAATATATATCCCTGGTTTATAAACTTTTACAAGTTTAGTCCTTTATATATAAAGTATATATAATTTAAACCTTTAACTTTGAAACTTGGCAAAATAGGTCCTTATAGTTATAACTTTAAGAAAATTACATTTTTAGCCCTTTTACTTATAGCTTTCAGAAAGTTATGATATATACCCCTTGCATGGAAATAATTTGTAAAACAAGTCCAAAATGCCATACAATCTTATTTTAAGACTCCAAATGATATTTGTAGGTTATGGCTTATTAATATAAGCTAAAGTAAGATGTATTAACTTAACAAAAGTTCAAAATAACGACTTGATAAGCTAGAAATCAAAACGGGTCAAATTAAGGTTTTAAAATGAAAACGCGTAGGTTTTTAAGCTTCAAGCTTTTAAGACTTGATAATATGTTTATAGAAATGTTAGATAAGCTTATAAAAGTAGCTTATAACATCAGATTATGATAATTTCTTATAGATTAAAAGAAAACATGATTTAAGGGTTTCATGGGTTCGGTTTGGATCAAAAAGGAAAAATGCATGGGTTTTTGAGTTCAAGGCTTTTAACAATGATTTTAACATGATCATATGAACATTATAAGAGTATTGAAACAAAAATGGAGCTTATAGAACCTGAGTTTGAGCTTATGGGTTCGAAAATGGGTTGAAATGGGGATTTAGCACTCGTATGCCTAGGATATGGACCTCGGGGCTTCAAGACTTCGTTTCTTTTCTTCTTTTCTACTCTTGGGACTTCTTAGGACTTCCTTGATCAGACCTTGGACTCCATTGTTGATTAGAAAGAAAGAATTGAGGTGTGAGTTGAAATGAACGGGGTTTACCCCTTTATCCCTTGGAGTCCAAGCTAAGGTTCGATAAGTGTCAAGTCTACTAGGAGCTGAGTAAGAGAGGTTATGAGGGTGAGTATTGTAAGCTAGAAGGGCTAGGATGCAAGGTGGAGGGTGGTTTGTGGTGGTTTGTGGCCGCGGGTAGGAACAAGTGACAAGGAGGTAACAAGACCTCCTTGGTGACCAAGTATCTCAATTGAGGTGCTTGTAAGCAGCTAGGGGATGAAGTAGCTTAGTCATGGAGGTGTGTGGGTGCTTGGTTGGTTTTCAAATGGGATATTTTGGAGGGAAAATGGGTATCGGGTAGGATTAGGGTTTGAATAGGTTTTTAGGGTTTTTCTTAGAGCTAGGGCTAGGGTTTAAGGTAGATTAAGGTCTAGGATTAGTGGTAGGATTATAGTTTAGTGTTTATGATTAGTGGTTTTAGTTTAAAATGGGTAAACAGGAAAGAAATGGGTCGCGGGTTCAAACTTGTAACGGGTTAGGGTTTTGAGCTTTTATTTCATGTGTAATGGAGTAATAAGGATGAAACATGAAATATAATGTTGTATATTAAGTATTTACAACTTAATTTGAGTAATGGTGTAGGTTTAAAATAGGTAAAAATAAAGAAATGGTTCACAAGTTAGAAACTAGCTCAGTTTAGGGTTTCTAGTTTTGAATTTGTGTATAATCATGAAATGAGAAGGAAAATGGAATGTAGATGTAGTGCATTGTTTTCTTGTTAATTGTACTTAATAGTTTGTACAAGATTTCATAGGAAAACAGAGGTAAAATGGTTATTTTAAATGTCATGCATTAATGACTTGTACATTATGCTTTAAAAGACTTATACCTAATTTTGAAGGGAATTTATATTCAAATGAGATGTTAAGATACTTGTATATGTGCCTTAGTTTCTTGTACATTCGCTTTGAATGTGTACTTTACATAAAAATAGGGTTTAGGCATATTTGTTAACGGTTTATGTTCATTTGATAATAATGTCGTGAAATCTTCGTTAAATAGATAATATATATGATAAAATGGATAATAGATTATTGAATTGACATGTTATGATCTTTGCTTGACATATATGTAGATAGGTTTGTTATTGGTAGGTTGTGTGAGCTCGTTAACTTTAGAGATGCAAGTTACATTACATAATGAGATAAAGCGAAAAAATTCCCTATAAAAAGGTGGTTTATATATAATAGATGGATAGTACATTGCATCTAATTTAATAGATGGATAATTACATTGATGAAAATTGTGGGTTGTTATATTCCAGATTAACAAATGTTTTGATACAAATAGCCCGAAGCTTTAACTTGTTCATTGTTATTATTACAAAGATACTGGTTCACAACACATGAGTTTCCCAAAACATAATGCAACCATAATCTTTAGCAAGACAGTCCTAAAACAAAATCACCAATGTATCATTGGCACCCATGTTACTGATCTCCTGAAAAACATTGCTTTAAAACGTCAACAATAATGTTGGTGAATTCATAGGTTTGATAAATCATATATTGTAGGACCACAAGATTTCCCAAGTGTATGATAATGCAACAGATGCAGACATCATGTAAATGTAATTACGTTGCTCTAAGCTCATGACACTAAAGCTCGACATAAATGAATACCATATAAATGGCCTACATTGCCCGTGATGATGTTCTAACCCGCAACATCCTATGTTCGACATGGTATACGTTCGTTTTCCCAGTGATAGCTAATCACCCGAACGGGGATGTCAATCCCAATAGATCTATTCATAACATTCGCGCTCACAATCCAGTAACTAACAGTTCATGATAATGGGCTCAACTAGGGTTATCGCTACTTAGGCAACACGTAATCATAATGTAAAACTTAACCACTTGTGTCCAATTGTAAAACATTTCATGTTTCTCACCCCAAAAACTTATAAAACAAATCATGTAAAACATGGGGCTATGAACTCACCTTGAGTGAGCGTATGTAAAGTATATCACAGATAATGCGTCACGTAAATCGTCAGATGCAACCTATTTAATTTAAGGCCGTATAAGTACTAAGCATGATGATTAATATCTACCATATACAAGTCTACATAGCTACATCACCATCTAATTGTTTTGGTAAAATTGTGTTTAATAAGTAAAAACGTTTATAATTACCGTTTTAGTAAAACTGGCATAACTTTCGCGTTTTAAGCCCGATTTTGACGTTTCTTATGCCCACACTTTCGTATTAGGACGAGTTATCATAATTTGACATTTTCATAATTTGGACCTACTTGTGAACAGTAACTTTTACTGTTCACACCAGACCCTAAATGTATTTATATAGTTTTTGCTATCGAAAAACCCGTAAATGTCGTATTTTCTTCATTATAGCTCCGTTTTTAACGATTCTTTTGAGCACGTTCTCGTAGTTGAAAGTTCTATTGATTTATGAGGTTTACAAAAATAAAAGTTTCTGTCATGAATAGTAACTTTTATAAAAATAGTTTTATAAAAGTATTTATTGTCGTAAATTCACGTAATTCATAACTTCTTCGTTGTTAATCGAAAAATTATGATTCTTATCATTTTGGAATCCTAGAAATGTGAATAATCTATTAAAAACATCTAACTTTCTGTTTTTTGTGTAATTTTGATAAAAGTTATTTTATAAACCCGTTTAATTAACGTATAACTCGTAATTAGCATATCTTTTTCGTTGTTTATCCGTTTTTCGAGTTTCTTAGCTTTTTGGAATCATCATGAGACGTACTATCTTATGAAATTATAAAATGACCAGTTAATGTGTCGAATCCAAACAGAAAGTTTGGATGTTTTTCATAATAATATGTTTTAAACTTGATTTTGTACTTTTCTATTTAGTAAGTTACCACGAGTCTTTTATAATTATATATATCACATGTCTTACATATATTATAGTCCATAAGTCCATCATTAGTCCAAGTGTTCAAGATCACAAGATTATCAAGTCATTAATATTACATGAAAACATAAACTCTCCATAAGTAACTTTTAATTACAAGTTTACACTTGAACTTTTTATACATTAACAAAGTATGTACAAGAGTTATACTTCTATTATAACCTTATTTCAGTATTCATATAACATAAATAAAAGTCCATGAACAAGATTATCAAGTCATTTACCACACTTTTACTTAAAACTTATTAAGTGAACTTTTAAAACCCTAATTTGTATATATCCATTTTTATGCTTAAACATGGTACAATACTCATATGTCCATTTTAACATGATATTACCAACAACATATCATATGTAAAAGTGTAAAAATCCATAATTACATGTAAAAATTTATTTCACATGATTAAAAGCATCCTAATGGTGATTTTGCTATAAAGAACTAACATATGAATAAAAACTCATGAAATGAAAAGATAAAGGCTTTTAGATGACCTTATGATGAATGATGATGATGAGAAATATGTGCTAAACCATTGTTTAGACTTTAAACCCAAGCTAGCAAGAATGAAAACCCTAGATTAGTTTGAAAAACCTAATCTTTCTTTCTTTGCTTCAATACTTGTAAATGGTTAACCAATACTTCAAAACACCTTGAGGTATCTTAGATATGATGTAGGTATGTATATAAATATTGTAGAAAATTTTGTATGGATTATTTAAAGGGGTGGGTTTGAGCCGTGGGTATGTAAGGGTAAAAAGGGAGTGATTATTTGATTTTTACCTTAAGGAAATGGATATGTGTGTTAATACTTGCAATGTATAAGTCTTGTATATGTAAGACTAGTCAAGGAGACACCATGAGGGTCTTAAGGAGTCCTTGGTCTTGGTCTTTGGTCAAGGTTTGAAGAAATTGGATAGATGTTCCCTAATAGTTGAGGTTATCCCATGAAAACTAGGAGGGATGTTTTCTTATGATATTTTCTTGTATCCTTTGCTACAAATCCGGCCCTATAGAGATAAATATGATATATTTTTGTGATTTTTATGTATTGGGTATAAAAGTGGGTATTTGTTGAAGCGTAGAAAAGTTTTGGTGGTTCCGGGTATGCCTAAACGTATTTTATCGCGAAACGAAATCAATTTACGCAACCAATAAAAATACAATTAAAAAAGTTAATAATTATCATCAAAATAATTACTTAACACTTGCTTGATAAACATTTAATTGTTTGATGCCCATTTACATTGAACGATAATTTTTAGCGTACACGATTTAACTTAACGTTTACGATTTAAAGCAAACGCGTACAATACTAAAAATACTTAGTGAATTTATTGACGACGTCAATGACCCTAAAACACGGGGTGTTATACTATCCAAGTGGGAGACTGTTGGATTTAGTGTCCAAGTTCATCACTAACTGGTAAGACTGTCATTAAAAGTAGAGTCCTTTTTGGGTTGCCCTCAGTGAACCGTTAAGAGAAATAATAAAGAAGAGATCATATTAATTAGAATTAATATTATATGTAGAATTAATTGGTTTATTAATTTATTAATAGTTGGTAAATTAATTAGAAGCTAATTATAAAGAAGCATTGGTTGAATATGAACTAATACAAGGTGTATTAAGTTGAACGGGCCGGGAAGACCCATAAGGGACCCATGGGATGTTTTTTGGGGGAATCCCACATCCCTCCAACGAGCTATTCCAAGTCACTTCCTTTCTGTTAGCCTTAAAATATGTCGAATTATATGGAATTACACTAGATATTGTAAGGCGTGACACGTAGGGACTAATAATGTCAAGTTAGGATAGTTATGGTGTCACACACCTATATAACCCCCTCCATACTTCCATGGAAGGGTAAGGATAATCATTTGTATTTCATAAAGTGTGTGTGTTTCTCTCTCTAGAAAACACACACATCTTCCCCTCTCTACTTTTCTCTCTTAATAATATGGCTCTCTATTTCTTTTATCCTCCCCGACCTCCGGATTATGTGTTTTAGGCTAGAATCTTTACGGATAACAAGTGAAATCAGAGCCTAGGAGCGTTTCGTGTTTGTGGTTTGCTTATTTGATGGTGTGGCTTATTAAGTCATTTTGAGGCTTATTTTTAAGCCAAAACCCACGGCTTGGGTTGGTTGGCGATTATTTTGTACAAAAGCTTAAATCTTTCTTCTCTCTAATGGTTCTAGCTTATTTGTACAAGTGGTTTGTGGGTTTTTAAAGCTTAGTTCTAAAGATCTATGGTTCTTTTTAAGCTTTTTATACAAAATCTTGATCTGAAACTTTTTGTATTAAAAACCATAAAGTTTGTGTTTTTATGATTCTACTAGTCTTAGATAGGTAAGAAGTACAAGAAATTTTAGGTAAAAACATCAAAAAATGTGTCTTTGGTGATTTATGGTTTTTGGGTTTCGAACTAGGTTGGGCGAATTATACCTACTTTGGTCAGGAAAATTATACGTACTTTGGTTAGGCGAATTATACCTACTTTGGTCAGGCGAATTATACCTACTTAAGTCAGGCGAATTACACCTACTTTGGTCAGGCGAATTATACCTACTTTGGTCAGTAACTACTTAGGTCAGGCGAATTATACCTACTTTGGTCAGGCGAATTATACCTACTTTGGTCAGGCGAATTATACCTACTTAGGTCAGGCGAATTATACACTTTGGTCAGGCGAATTATACCTACTTTGGTCAGGCGAATTATACCTACTTTGGTCGGGCGAATTATACGTACTTATTTTGGGCGATTTGTACTCACTTCATTGGGCGATTTATAGGCAGTGATTTGGGCGATTTATACGCAGTGATGTGGGCAATTTATACACTTTTGAGATCCGATTTATGCCGAAATTGGAGACGATTTATACCCTAATTTTGCCAAGAACCAAACTTAAACACCTTCCACAACACCAAAGCAAACACAACACTTAATGCTAAAACGATCATTAAAGATTCACTAAAACGTCAAAACGGCTATGGAATTTGGACTTTAATGTCAAGTGATCACGGAGTTGATTTGGTATCCCTTATTTGAGATTGAAGTGGGTTTCACGAAGGCGTCTACTTATTTCATCATCGAGACTTCCTTCTACTTTCTACCTCTTTTCTTAAAACCCCTCTATCGATTGATGACTTGCTTGAACATATAAAGCTTATGATTAAGACTTGGATTATCTAGTTTCCAGTAGTCGGGGTGGTTGGTTCAAGACCTGGATAACTATCACTTAAAGGAGTTACATTGTAGTGCTCAGTGTCACACGCAGATGCAGATGTGGATAATTTCAAGAGGTGTTGTACTTTCTTATGCCTTAAGTATTGAAGTGTATATTAGGAACTTATGAGCTTCTTCTGCCGGTATGTGTAATTAAACACATACCAATAGCGTAAGCTTAAGTAACAAATTTAGGGGATTTTACTTCATTTTCAAGTTTAGTATATCAGGTTTACTTCACCAAGTGGTCACAGTAATAGCCGACATAATATGAGGTTGGTAAGTTAGCCAGAGAGTTTAAAGGTTGCGATATAATCAGCAATTCTCACGGGATATTTGAAGCTACAGAACGTCAATGATACTTCACAGTCTTAGCAAAATCTTTAAATTCTTCAATGTCTTTCATAACATTTCAAGATTGTTGCTTATGACAAGAACTTCTCGAGTATATGGTCTTACACGTCAATGATGCTTCCGAGAGTTCGAAACCATCATGGGAGAAAATGTGTACTTTGATGTACTCAGGTCAACTTCCAGGGGGAAGTAGTATAAACTACTTTACTTAGTATGGTTTGTGAAGTATTCTACAAGCGTGAGAAGATTTATTGCTGATCTCTTGCATGTTCTCTCAAACAGATATTCACCAAGACCGAATGTCATGATATAGTATAAGAAGCAGTATTAGTTTATGTAAGATGTACACATGTAAAGGATGAATCCTTTAAGGGATAGATTGCTCACACTCAGGACTTAGTTGACTTTGGTGTAGCAATTTACATTAGCACTATTCCAGAGGAAGAAAAGTGCATTTCCGGATCTTAATTGATTTTGGTGCTACGGTTTCGACTTCGGTAATAGTGATAAAGTGTGTACTTCAGGTATTGGATGATTCTTCTACAAAATTCCGATGTGCACTTTAAATGTCAATGTTAAAAGATCGTTCAAGCTACATCAATGTTTCATAATCTGCTCAAGATACAGATGTTGGTTTTGGGGGGAAGCTGATTCAGAAACTTCACCAAAAAGAAGTCTATAAAGAAAGCTTTTCAAGACATGCTGCATGAATTAGGGGGAAGTTAATCCAAGTCATGCATACTACAATGGTTCCAGATCAAGGAAAGTCACAAAAGATCCAAGCTGTAGTACATGTATCAAGACAAGAAGACACAAAGTCATCTTCAGCACTAGAAGCACTTTTGAAAACTTTATTTTGTTTGTAAGTATACTTAATAGGAACATTGTAAGTAATTCCGTATGTACACATATTGGGGGAAGATTGTTAGCCTTAAAATATGTCGACTTATACGGAATTACATTAGATATTGTAAGGCGTGACACGTAGGGACTAATAATGTCAAGTTAGGATAGTAATGGTGTCACACGCCTATATAACCCCCTCTATACTTCCATGGAGGGGTGAGGATAATCATTTGTATTTCATAAAGTGTGTGTGTTTTTCTCTTTAGAAAACACACACATCTTTCCCTCTCTACTTTTCTCTCTTAAGAATATGGCTCTCTATTTCTTTTATCCTCCCCGACCTCCGGATCGTGTGTTTTAGGCTAGAATCTTTACGGATAACACTTTCAATATAAATAGAGGGGCATGCCAAGGCTTTATTTGCTCATTCTCTCTTTCTCATTCCTACTCCTTATAAGAGTCAACACGTGTAACGAGACCTTAGGAGTTCGAATCCCTTTTCTATTTGGTTCGTGGGTGTGAGCTATGAAAGGTACTCTCATTTAAGTACTTGCCTCCAAGTTCGACCAAGGTGGTCTGTGTGTGAGAAATTCGATTTTTTAAAAGGTTAGTATTTTCTTATTTATTTATTTATTTATTTATTTTAAGTTGCTTTAATTTATTAGGTTAAGATCCTTTAGGGTTTTGTTTCCTTCTTGCCCTAGATTAATTGTTGTTTCCGCTTTATGTTGATCTAGTTAGGGGTATAAAAAACCCATCAGTGGTAATCAGAGCCTTAGCTTATTTCTATTAACACTTAATTATCTAGCAGTAAGTTGTTAACATGTGATAAGTATTAATAATTAAATATTATGTTATTTTCTTGTGATCATTGAATGTTAATATGAATTTACATTTTAGAACCTTATATTTTGAATTGTTTAAAATATACCCCTAAAATTTTAAATGTTTAAAATAGAACCCAAAACTTAAAATGTGTAATATAAACCTTATACATATTGTAATTGCTATATTGTATATGTATCATTAAATCTAAATACATTAGTATATTGATAAATTAGCTCACCCATAGTAAACAAACTATAAGAGAGGTATAAGGCGGGTCGTTTAGCTTCCCTAAAGAAGTCGGGTTTTTAATATACTTTTCGCTGACCCGCTTCTCCGCTTCTTTGTGCGTTCAATAGAGCTACCGAGAACTTTTGATAGGATGATGTCAAGATTAAAAGTATTAATTTAAAATTACTGAAACAAAATTCCCGTTTTAGATATACAAATGTGAATAGTATGCTAACCCACAAAAACCGCACATCTCTTATATGGGCTGTTAATAGAGCGCGTGTGGTTTACCGACACATTAATAAGAGAACATAAGCGAGAGGTGATGTGGCACTCGCGATTCTCGAGCTGACTCGAGCCGGGGACCACACAAGTTTTTGTATGGTTAAATTCACCATCTTATTCATGATCCTTGGCATCCCAGTCATGAATAGTAGATGAGCATATCCGAGATTAACATGCCATTGATCTAAATCAATTAATCTCAAAAGAACTAGGAATTTCATTGAGAATGAAATTGACAAAGACATTGTCTACCTAAAATAAATTCATGATGTGATTACGGCAACCCTCTTCATAAACGAATCTAAATTCAAGAGGTGTTAAACTTCTAATGCCTCTAGACGAAGTGTACAGGGTACTTTGAGGTTTTCTTCTACCCCGTTCGTTCCAGATCAATAATATGCAAGTCTTAAGTAACAAATTTGGGGGATTCTACTTCCATTTTTCAAGTATGGTAGATCGGGTTTACTTCACCAAGTGGTAACACAACAATTAGCCACAGAATACGAGGTTGGCAAGTTAGCCAGAGAGTTTAAAGGTTAAGATGTGATCCACAATTCTCACGGGATATTTGAAGCTACAAAACGTCAATGGTACTTCACAGTCCAAGCAAAATCTTTCAAAATCCTTCAATGTCATTCATACATTTTCAAGATGTTTGCTTAAGACAAGAAATTCTCAAGTATATGGTCTCGTTACACGACAATGATGTTTAGAGAGTTCGAAAACCAGTCAATTGGAAAACGTGTACTATGATATATCAGGGAGTCGCGCTCTTCCGCGAGTGAAGTAGTGTATACTACTTAATTTACTATAGTATAATATTGTGAAGTATTCTACATACGTAGAAGAAAGTGTTGCTGATGCGCCTATGCATTTTCCCTCCAAACAGATATTCACCAGACCGAATGTCATGATATCAATATAAGAAGCAGTATATTTGATGAAAGATGTACACATGTGAAAGATGAAATCCTTTAAGGGAAATTTCTCATACTCGAGGACATTATTTGACTTTGGTGTAGCAATTTACCTCTGAGCTCTATTTAGAGGAAAGAAAAATGTGTTTGACGAAATCTTAAATTGATTGTGGTCTCTCACATTTCGAACTTCAGAAAAAGTGATAAAGTTGTACTTTCAGTAATTGGTATGATTCTTCTACACAATTCCGCTGTGGCACTTTAAATGTCAATGTTAGAAGATCCATCAAGCACATTCTATGTTTTAGAATCTGCTCAAGATACTGATGTTGGTTTGGGGGGAAGGTGGTTCAAAACTTCGTCACAAAAAAGAGGTCTAAGAAAAAGCCGTTATCAAGACAGTGCTGCAATGAAATTAGAGGGAAGTTAATACCAGGCTCATGCATACTACCAGATGGTTCCATATCAATAAAGTCACAGAAGATCCAAGCAGGATTACATTTCAAGACAGGAAGATCACAAAAGTCATCTTAAGCACTGGAATCACTTTCGAAACTTTATTTTTGTTTGTAATTGTACTTAATAGGAACAATTGTTAAGGTAAGTTCGTATGTCCCCACATATTGGGAGGAAGATTGTTAGCCTTAAAATATGTCGACTTATATGGAATTACATTAGATATTGCAAGGCGTGACACGTAGGGACTAATAATGTCAAATTAGGATAGTTATGGTGTCACACGCCTATATAACCCCCTCCATACTTCCATGGAGGGGTGAAGATAATCATTTGTAACATAAAGTGTGTGTGTTTCTCTCTCTAAAAAACACACACATCTTTCCCTCACTACTTTTCTCTCTTAATAATATGACTCTCTATTTCTTTTATCCTCCCCGACCTTCGAATCGTTAGTTTTTGGCTAGAATCTTTATGGGTAACACACAACGACACACAGCACACACTACCACACACATACATATATATAATAGTAAAAATATATATAATATAAATATAAGATCTATAATATATATATATATATATATATATATATATATATATATATATATATATATATATACATGTGAATAATTGCATGTATATCATTTGTACAAGTCTTAAAGCACATTGTACTACTTTTGAAGGATAAATAAATGTTCATATTCAAAATTAGCGAGGAAAAAGGAATATCCTCATGTATTCAGTATCTCTATGAATCTGATAAGTGAGATTTCGAGCAAGTGTTTCCATAATCTCTTTTCTGCTCGAATATAAGTTCTCGTCATAATAAACATAAATTAAAGCCATCTGGCCTTGGGGATTTCTCCCCCCTCCCCCGCACCTACTATATATCATCCCACACTTCTTTTCTCAGTGTATTCTCATGTTCACAACATACAGGCCTCCTCTACCGTTATCTGTTTACAGATCATGTTACTACAAGAAAATCAACCTCATTAGGGCGATTAGTGGTTTTAAAGGAAGAAGGAAATATCGAGGGTTGTAATGCATCTTTTGTCACATCCTTTTTTATGATACCCCCCCCCCCCCAAGACATATAGCGCTATCACGATAGGAGCTTGTGATTTTCGTGCCTATAGTCTGATGAGTGATATTCTACAAAATTATTGTCAAAAATGCCACGGAAAGGGATAAATGTGTGGGCGAGAGATTTGGTTCGGTGGGGTTGAGTGGTCAAAAGGGGCATTGTATAAATAGTATTTTACCTTGAATGGGTGTTCGATCTTATAGCTAATGAGGAACAAATGTATTTTCTGAAGAAAAAGAAAGAATGAAGCTTAATTTTTAAGGTGGATTTTGAGAAAGTGTATTATAGCATTAATTGGAGATTTATATTAGATTTAATGAAGAGAATGGGATTCGTTTTAAGATGGTGTAAATGGGTGGAGACTTGCCTAAGGTCGTCATCTATGTCCATTTTGGTCAACGGATCTCCATCAGAGGAATTTGGACTTGAAAGAGTGTAAGACAAGGCGATCCGTTATCACCCTTTTTTATTTATACTTTGGCGGCGGATGGACTTAACGGCGATCAGTTTAACCGAGCGGTGTAAAAAGGGTTTTGGGATGTGGTAGGTAGTGAAAATAAGGCCAAGGTCTTACATTCACCTACGCAGAAGATACTAAATATTTTTGGTGATGGAATAAATAGAATGCCTAAATCTCTATATGTGCATTTTCAAATGTTTTCGAAGAAGTGTCTGGTCTAAAGTAAATGTAGAACAAGAGTAAATTATGGTCTTGGAAGTCAAACGAGACATATATGAGGATATGGCGAGAATGGAAAGGGGGCTGCATAATGGATTTTCCTTTTTACATATTTGGGTTACCGATTAGTGAGAACATGAGGCGGGTTAAAGCTTGGGGATCCGTGGTGGATAAGGTCAAAAATAAATTGGCGGATTAGAAAGCTAAAACGATGTCATTCGGGGGTTGTCTAACATTGGTTAAATCGGTTCTTGGTAGCTTGCCATTGTATTATCTCTCGATGTTTCGCGTGCCTTTGAGTGTGATAAAAAAATCTTAAATAATTAGAAAAATTTCTATTGGGGGAGGTGGGTCGGGGAGGAGGTAAAAAAATTTCTTGGGTTAAATGGAGGATTCGGTTTTCTCCAGCATCTTGTGGGAGGAGGGGGGGTTTTAATATTTGTGGGTCTCTTAAGGCAAAAAAATTGGCTTATTAGAAAATGGTGGTGGAGTTATAGGAGAGTGGGCGGATCTTGTGGTTTAGGGGTGATATAAAAGTATTCATGGGAATAACCAATAGTTTGGGTAGGTAGGGCATTGGAATGGTGTTCGTGTAGTGGTTTTGGATGATATTTGTGCGGTTGGCGAGGATATTGATTGAATGGGTGCTAGAGTTTTGACTACATCTTGCATCGGGAGTTGGGGGATGGGAGGGATATTAGATTTTGGGTTGATAGATGGGTGGATAATCAGAGGCTTTGTGATAGATTTCCTAGGTTATATCATTTAGATAGGAGGAAGGAGGGTTGTGTGGGGGATAAAGGGTCATGGGTCAATGATGTGTGGTGTTGGGAATGAGAGTGGGTTAGGAGCATTAAAAGGTAGAATTAGTAGGGAGTTAGAGGAGCTTTTAGGGGATTGTGCCAAAATGTATTTGGACAATTCTATAATGTAGGAAAAATGGAGAATGATGCTTGGTGACTGACGGCGAATTTACGGTTAAAGAATCTTATAAGGTTGGTGGAGAGAAGAAGTCTTACAGTGGAAAGTGGAGGTCAAGGAAGACGTTTAGGAATAAATTGTTCCTAAAAAGAGTAAACATTTTCCGTGTGGGAGGTGAGAGGTGGCGCTTAAAAGGAAGAGCTTTCGGTTGAAGTTGAAGCTTTGATAAAGAGGGCATTGATTAGGACTCCGGTTTGCTCTTTGTTCCCTTAGTTGCAATAATATTGTGGAAACTGTGCTCGATTGCTTGATCAACGTGATTTCGCGATGTAGTTGTGGGAAAAGTTGTTCAATGGTGAAGATGGGAGTTGGAATTGCCTTCTTTATTGATTAAAAAAGTTTTTCATCTAAATTGAGGTGTAAAGTTCCTAAACTCTATCTCGTGTTTGCAAGCGGTGATTATGGACTGTTCCGGTACTTCATTTGGGAAAGAAATAAGGATGCCGGGTGGTGTTTGGCAAAAAAAGTATCAAGAGTACTAATAAGATAGACCTAGTATACAACTCATAGCTTTGAATGGATTGTGAGAAGATCAAACAAGTATAAAGAGTTAGATTGGCAACAATGGCTGTGGGAGCCGCTCAAAATTCGGATTCAATAAGGTCAGTTTTGTCTATGCTTGAGATACAGTGCCTGCATATCTTCAAGAAATTTAGTAATGTCAGTAATGCTTTAGTTCAGTTTCAGCTATGTGTAGTGGATTGCAGTCATGGTTTATGTTTCTGCATCTGCTGTTATGTCACTGTTGTGGTAGCTATATTCTCAGTTCATTTAGTGTGTGAAGTTTTGTGTTCCTAGTGGCTCATCATGGTATTTGAATTTTCTATTATGGTGGGCCTGGGACAAGTGAGTACTTGTGTGTATGTTTGAGCAGGTTGGATAGTACCTGACTATTGTCTTATGTCTTGTACTATTCCTTTAGTTTTTCTTGTTTTTGTTGTAAGTTTGCACTTCCTGATGTGCTTTTTGTTTGAGTCGTTTTCTCCTTAATTAGCTTGTTAAGGAGTTGGGATGCCGTTTCTTGTGTATGTTTTTTTTGGTGGTCTCGTAGTATATGCTTGCCTTTCTAAAAAAAATAAAAAATAACGAGTCACTATTGATATCGACACATTTGACAAATGTTTGAAAGTTCCTCTATGCAATCCTTTTCCTTTTTCTTGTTGCTTCTATTTGCATAAATGTGATCCCGGCGGGTTCAAGTGTCTCAAGATATCCTACAAAGATGAAGAAAATATATATTGTGTAAATCCTTACTTTTTACCACTCTATCCGTGTCCCCTTTGTGAGTATATCATTTCATACTTTTTGTTAACTATCAAAATATCTTATTTTAATGAAATATAACATTTTTACTTACGTATACGGCAGGGTGAGTAGAAAAATAAAAAAACCGAAACCCAATTGAAAACCGAAATAATCGACAGAAGCAAGAAACCGATAGGTGTGATTTTTACTTTTTCAAAAACCGGAAAATTCAATTCGGCTTCGGTTTTCGTCCAAAAACCGAACCGAACCCGTTTCATTACATAATAATATATAATTAATATAATATAAATAAGTAACTAAATAAATCAAATTTATAAATTCATATTCATTTTTTGGGTGAAATTACAATATATTTATCTTAACGTTTATATGTGTGTCTGTTATGTACGTGTGTTTACTTAACAGTATATCAATAAATATGTGACAGTGATTATGTGTGTCTATCATCTATGTGTGTGTAATTTTAGAAATTTGAGATAAACATTATTAGGCTTAGATTGAAAAGAAAAAAGCAAAGAAGAATAACCAACTTTCTTGTATAAAAAGTTTGTTGGTATAAATTAGTCACACTCAAATATAAACGGTTAAAAACCGAAAAATCGAACCGAACCCGATAATAAACAGAAAAAACCAAACCGCTAAAAAACCCGAAAAAAAAACCCGAAATCCGAAAAATAACCGAAACCGAAAAAAACCGAAACCGAAAAAACCCGCTTATCACGGTTTGGTTACGGTTTTTACTTTTAGATATTCGCGGTTAACCGAAACCGAACCGTGTATACTATACATGAATGTTTTAACAAAATATTTAAATAATTGTACAATTATTGATTATAGTTTGCATACTTGATTGTATAACGTGTCTTGTTATTCTAATCATATAAAATCTATGTATGAAAATTGATCAATGTGATTAAAACTTATAAATGAGAATATAAATGATTTTGGTTAATAATGCTAATTGTATTGTTAATTTGATTGCAGTTATTGTGAGAATACTATAGTATCCACTTTAAGTCCATATGTTCAATGATAACTAATTAGACTAAAATGACATTTTACTTTCTAGATTAGTTTATTCGTCTAGAATGGTTAACCCGGGACCGAACCTGCTGGGTAACCGCTACATTTCGGGTAACCGCAGGGCCTCGGTTACCCGCCTAGTACTGGTTCGGTTTCGGGTAGTAAAATGAATTACCCGCCCCGCGATGGATAGTTCAAATCTTCCAACTAACCGAACCGAACCGCCCCGTGAACACCCCTACACTCAAATATAAACGGTTAAAAACCGAAAAATCGAACCGAACCCGATAATAAACAGAAAAAACCAAACCGCTAAAAAACCGAATAGTTTGGTTTTTGTTTTATAAAAATCGAATATTTCGGTTCGATTTCGATTTTAGTCAAAAAGTGACCTAAACCGAACCGTGCACACCCTATACGGGGATACATACTAAATCTAAATGTAAGTCCAAATCGTAATTTTAATCTATCAACGTACAACGTGATTCATTATTCAGTGATTTAATATGAAAGTTGACGGGGAATGTCATCATTGTGGCATGGTTCTTGATCTATTCAAAGTTTTTAACGGTGTGTTGTTTCACGTCAGTCTTCTGATTTGAAAGTTTTGACATATGAAACAAGAGAGAAGCTTTAGATGTCTATTTGGAATTTTAGTAAATAAAACAAATTTGATTTAGATTTTTTTTAATCACATCTAGAGGTTAACGGCGATTATAATTCCTGATTACCTATTAACCCACGTTTCTTTGGAGCGAAAACTTAAACTGGTAAAATTTCAGCGGCCAAACTACTAATAAATTCCTTAAAATGGTAATCCGGAATTAAATCTATATCATTATAAAGAGAATTTAGGATTCTCTAGAAAGTTAAAAAACTGCTAAAATAAGAAATGTCGAAAAATTTAATGCATGAAATCTTGCTATTTTAGGGTTTAGGGTTTATAAACATGTAATGTTAATGTTTTAAAAACGTACATACATTGAAAACGTAAATAACATTTAAGTAATATAATTGCTCATTAAATAACTGCATTTAATGTGTTCATGTAACCACTAATTTCTATAATTATGAAGGCTAATTATGGAAGAAATTAATAGGCCCATTAATTTTCATTGACTATAGTTTGGTTAAATCCTCTATAAATAGAGACCATAATTGCATTGAAAAACACATATAAACATAAACACTTATTTTTCTCAATATCCAGCTTCATCCCATTCAAACTTTTTTGCTTTCGTTTTGGTTCTTAGTTTTAGATATCATGTTATGAGTATCATCGTAAACCACTTCTACCATATTTTCATACTAATTTATTCATAATCTTGACTTTATCAAAGATTCATATATTCATATGTAATTTTATTTTATTTTTTGTTTTTATTTGTGACTCAGGTTTAAATAAAGAAGGCAAAAGGAGAAAATAAATATTGTGATTTTATCTCTCTATACTTTTATACTAAGGATATTGCTACAATTATTGAATGTGAATGTGAAAAGTGAGAACTAAATGTATTTTAGGAAGGCATGAAAGCTGAATTTTATTATATGAAACACAATAAATTGTAACAACATTTGAATAATAAATTCAGTTATCAATACCATTATAACATTATAATAGCCCATTTAATTTATCATTGTAACGGCCTTCAATAATTATTAAAAAGTGTAACTGTTAAAAAACATTACTATCGATATATGATTATTAAAAATGTGTAACCGCATCCACCATATAAATCCACACAAACCATTTCATATCTCCCCACACAAATGTTATTTTACAACAAAAAATAATCTCTCAATATACCCTCACTTTCACTTCTCAACTCTTACAGGTACTTTCTGCAGATATTCTTTATATTTATGTTAGAAAAACGCTTATTTTGAACGTTATAAGAAATATTTACCATAATATCGCATATCGCTAATTATCTGCAGCTAGAAATTACCGGTGCTATGCACGGGTACACGTCTAGTATATAATTAATCAGTCGTTGTTTTAATACAACGAATTACCATCGATATTCATACCACATATCTCTACTACATTATTACGTAGAAGTGTTTATTTTTAGTTGAACGTGGATCGAAAAATGGTACTCCATTCGTCTCATAATTATTGTTTACCGACAAAAAAACACACAGTTTATAAAAAACATCATCATTACAATTTTCTTTTTCTTACTTTTTGCATAATGACGGTTTTATCATTAACTAATTAATTTATTACTTCTCTAAAGTTTGTAATTATTAAGTTAGGATGATATGGTAAACTTAATTAAAATTTCTTATCTATTTTCGAAATTACTACCTCCGTCCCAAAATTACTGCCTGACAAAAAATACACAGTTTAAGAAAAAAACATCATCATTACATCTTTCTCTTTTTTACTTTTTGCAGAATGACAGTTTTACCCTTAACTAATTAATTTAAAACTTATGTTTGTAATAATAACTTCAAGTGAGGTAATATGGTAAACTCGAACTAAACTCTCCATATATTTTTGGAAGTGGACAATTATTTTGGGACAAACCGAAATGAAATAGTGGACAATAATTTTGGGACGGAGGTAGTAATTTGGTAAAAAAAAGGATTGTAATTTTAAGACGGAGGTAGTAATCATTAGAGCATAAGGTGTCATGAAGAGCAAATGCATGCCATTTGGGCCCACTGGGTGTCACATCATTTCAACACAACATCTCAAAATACGTCACCCCTCACAATACACCACAACTTAGCCATTTGGACTTCACCCACCCACAATTTTTTTTCCATTTTTCCAAACAAAATAAATTTCATTCATTCAAATTAAAATACAATACGGAAATAAACATAAAATACGAAACTAAAAAATGTACAAAAAAATACGACAAATTAAAAACACACGAGAAATAAAAAACAAGAATAATGCCCGGTCACTCTTGATTATATTTTGCCATTATCTTTTCTTGTTTCTTTGGGATAATGCTGGCTTTGGGTTCCGGCAACAAATCAAGATCAGTCATGAGAAACTCTAATTCTTTACACTCTGTGTATGCCAATTCTTTTTCTTTCTTCGCCTCGTATGCAAATGAGGCTGCTTGTAATTTGCGTCTTAAATCTTCAGATAACGAATCCGATATAGACCCGGATGCACTTCCCCCGCTGCTCTCAGTCGTTTCCGATTTGGTCTTTTTTGTGGGTCGAGTTTTGCCGGCGGGACGAGGTCTCGCATCAGGCCCGAATATTTTGGTGTGATCATTCACATCAAGGGGTTTCGGCACGTCGTATTTGGAGTGATTTTTTAAGATATGCAACGCGTGTTTTAGCAAAAAAGTTCTCCCCTTTGACTGAGCTATAAAAGTGGTCTTTGCAGTCTCGATATGACCAGTCTCATTTTCCCCGCTTTTACGTTCAAGATGTTTGTAAATAGCGTTGAACTTTTGGCAATCACCGTTTATCCTAGACCATTTACACGTGAGCGTATTCTTGGTACGAGTACCTTGATATGTACCATTGTTGAAATCTTGCATAATCTGCCCCCAAAACGAATCCTCGTTTCGGTTGGCTCCGATGCCGTTGTTCTCGAAAGTTTTGATCCAACACTAGCATATCAAAATTTCTTCCTCACGTGTCCAACGTGAACATTTACGGCTCTGCTCTTCCTCCTCGTCGTCCTCGTCCAAATCCACAGTGGATCTTTTCGTCATTCGTTTGCCCCTACGGTTTTTTGTTATTGGTGGTTGTGGTTCTTTGAATCGTAATTGTGATTGTGATTGTTGTGGTTGTGATTGTCGTGGATGAAAGCTTTGCGGTGGCGCATTTCTTAGATGTTGAAGATTTTAGAATTGGTTGTTGAGTTGTTAGTTTTGAAAAGCTTGTTGTTGTTGGTGATAAATTTGTTCGGGTGTCATTTGAGGCATAATATATTGCGTACCAAAAGGAGGATATTGTTGGTATGACAAAGAAGAAATTGAGTTTTGTGACGATGGTGTAGACGGGTTTAAGGAAGACGACTGATGCGGGTTGGTATTGAGAAGGTTAGTAAAATACACGTTGTTAGCCTCGTTTTTAGGAAAGTGATGGTCATTATTTATTCCCGAGCCTTGTATTGGAAAACGTAGTTTACGGGAATTAATCTAAGTTAATTGGGCCTAGGTGTCGGGCTAAAGCCTATGTATTCGGCCCATATAAGCCAAACGACCCAACAAAGGAGTCCATCATCATTTCACTATAAATACCACCCTCCTAGCATGTTAGGAGGGTGTTGGTTACATTTTTCTCATAGTAATCTTCCACCTTTTCTTTCTTTACTTTCTCTCTCTAGTCTTATCTTTCTCTCTCTAAGTTCTATGTTATTTTCGTGCATGTGATGTGTGTGATATAGTTTAACATGTGGTATCAAGATCCAAAGGGTGTTTATCGGTTTCGTTTAGCTTATTAATCATCTTATTAGGGCTTTTTACTTTCCGCTTATTTGTACTTTCTGAACCGTGGTCTACTTTGATCATTTTCGATTCATTTTCGGTTTAGTTGTTGTTTTCGATCATCTGCTTGTACTTTACTTATTGTCGTGCTTATTTCTTGCTTTTCGTGGCAACAAACAGCTTATTTGGGAGAAAAAATATGGGTTTCACTTTGAATACTGCGGAATAAGCAAAGAGGATGAATCCTGCAGAATAGGTTTTGAAAACTGCGGTTTATGTAGAATATTTATCCTGCGATTTATGTTTAATTTTTAGTCTGCGGTTATGTCACACAGGTGTTCTTATTTCTGCGATTTATGTCATTCTGCAGAATAAGACTCTGCCAAATTTTTGTTTATCCTGCGTAATACGTAAACCATTATCTCGCGGAATAAGTTCCTTCATCCTGAGGAATACGTAAACCATTATCCTGCGGAATAAGTTTCTTCATCCTGCGAAATACGTAAACCATTATCCTGCGGAATATGTTTTTCATCATGCGGAATAAGCAAGTCCTAAATCTTGTGAAATATGTAAAATTTAAATCCTGCGAAATAAGCATTTAGAATTCAACACTTTGTAAAATCCTGTGAAATAAAGCTTTTATTTTTCTCGGTTTTAGTGTCTGATTCTTGCTTTCATTTCTTCATTGGGATTCAAATTCTTTAAACACAATCAAGAACAACTCCAAATCACTAATAAACGATCCTAGTATAAAATTTCACATCCCTTTTGCAATGTCGACTCAACAAGACATTTATGCTGCTGGTTCTGAAAACCATCCACCCATGCCTAACAAAGACCACTATGTTCCATGGTCATCTCGTCTTCTTCTTTATGCAAAGAGTAAACCAAACAGAAAGCTAATGTATAATTCTATTATGCATGGTCCATATGTCAAACGAATGATTCCGGAACCAGGTGATCTAGACCGTGAAGTTCCTGTTGCTGAAACTTTTCATGAGCAGACTGATGATGAACTTACTGATAAAGAAGTAAAGCAAATGGAAGCTGATGATCAAGCCATTCAGATTATACTCATGGGTCTTCCTGAATATATGTTGCTGTTGATAGTTGTGAAACTGCTCAGGAAATCTGGTTATGATGTGTATTTTATTTTAAATAATAATTTACCAAGTTTTAAATTTATAAAACTTATTCTACCTTTACAAACGCACTAACGGGAAGAGAACCCGATCGTGAGTAGTGTAGAGATGGTAAATCCGAGGTCGTCCCAAAAGATAAGTGTTAATTAGTTTTACTTTGAATTGTCACATTTTTAAAGTGGATTTAAGATTGATTTTGAGATAAACAAGAAAGTAAATATGCAGAAACTAAAAGAGATAGAAGTAATCAGGGAGAGAAGCGTGCTAGCTTAGCCATTAAATTACTATCGTTGTAAGTATGTTTTCCTGTGCAATGTTACATCATGGTCTCATTGGTGGTTTCTAAAGTCGACATACCTGAATAGATATCTTTAGTCTTCCCTATAATTCCTGCGATCCCGAATCCCCTGAAAGTTATAAAGGTAGGGCAACCAGGTCATAGTGATTAATCCCAACTATCCCAAAAACTAGTCTAATAACCTATACAGATTATTAACCCTCTCTGAAAGAATTCCTATACTTTTTAAGTATATTAAGTGATAAAGGCAGTAACAGGGTTAGTTCCTGCACTAGGGTTAGAATAATCATCCAACCCTAGTACCCTGCTAATCCCATGTTTAAGTGGTAATCTAATAACAGGATTAACATGATCTAAACCACTCGCAATACTACCAAAACCTAAGGTTACACGATAGTCAAAAGGATATCCAACGAAACCATGATCTAATAGGAAACAAGAATTATAACGATAGTAAATTCATGACTAGGCTAGCACTTGAAGTGCTTAGCCGCTCATGGCAACAACAAAGCAAGATATAATAAAGATAATAATGGTTGTAAAACTCATAATTCTTACAAGAGTTGTTTATGAACGATTAAATATAAAAGTAAGTTTAAGTGTGATCTCCCTTGGACTTCTGGTGGAATTCTTCGAGCTATGGAGGCCTTGATCACCCCTTAGATCTGTGGTGGAATGGTTGATGTCGAAATGTCTGAATGAGGCCTCTATTTATAATCTTTGAATACTTTACGGCGTAACCATTTAGGGTGTTACTCCGTAAGGTCCTTGACGCGGGTTTCCATATTTTAAGCCAAAATGTGTTACGGCGTAACCTTTTTCTCATGTTACGCCGTAATGGTGACTAGACTTTCCATATCGTAGGCAATAATAAGTTTACGGCGTAACCAATGTGTTAGAAACACGAAAAGTATCGGTCACTACCAATATAGTTAGTTGTAGCTCATAGATTAATCATAAGGTTAAGATAGAAAGCTAATCGGGCTAAAGGCCCATGGAAAGCCTTTTGAGAGGCCCATGGCCGGTTACATGTATAAGTATAAATATCCTCTCCACACATGGAGAGGGTGTTGGTTGGTTGGTTCATTTTTACATAATCTAATCTTTCTTTCTTTCTCTCACTAGAACCTTCCTCCCATCCACTTTCTCTCTCTAGAATTTCTTTATAGTTATTTGGTGTTATAGATTGCTATAGTATTCTACAATTGGTATCAAGAGCCATGGAGTGATTTGTTAAGTTTTGTGTTTGTTTTCTTTTCCTTGTTTTGTTTTTTTGTTAACCGTACCATTCTCTTTTATTTTTTTCTTGTTTTCGAAGCTCTTTGGTACACTAAAAGATCATTTAGATAGGTAAATTTGATCTAGTATCTTTAAGATATAGGTGTACATGCTTTTAATCAAGAAAAACATCATTTTTGTTTAACTTTTGTGTTCGAATAACTTTAAAAAGTACAAATCTTGATTTTAAAAATTTTGGCTTAAAAACCTTAAAGTTTACATTTTTAAGGTACCTATAGGCTTAGTAATACTAGTTGTACAAGAAATTTTGGGTAAAAACGATCAAAAGTGAGTCTTTTTGTGTTTTAAAAGATTTGAGTTTCGTACCAGTTGAAGGCGAGTTAGCAATTTTCTTGTACAAGGAGAATTAGCAAGTTTCTTGTGCAAGGCGATTTAGCAATTGGTAGTTGAAGGCGAATTAACAAAGTGCTAGTGCAAGGCGAATTAACAGTTTCCTAGTGCAAGGCGAGTTAGCAGTTTCCTAGTTCAAGGCGAATTAACAATTTCCTTGTGCAAGGCGAGTTAGCAATTTCCTAGTACAAGGCGATTTATCAAGATTCCATTGCAAGGCGAATTATCAACTTCTAGTTACAAGGCGATTTAGCAATTTCCTATAGAAGGCGATTTAGCAGTTTTACAAACCAAGTGATTTATCAACTTCCTTTACAAGGCGATTTAACAATTTTCTTTAGAAGGCGATTTAACAATTTTTAAAAGGAAAATGAATTCACTTAAACTCAATTTAAAACTCAAATTTGCTAAAGTAAATTATATCGTGAAACATTCAATCGTCTTCCCGGTTTTATCAAGAGTTGTAAAATCCCGTGTAGTTTCAAGTCTCAGAACACTCAAAAGTTGACTCACTAAACAACACAATTACTTTCAATCACCGTTCGATCCACAAGTAATCTAATAACATCAAATCAACATGGAGTCAATTATTCTACTTGGACAAAAGAATACTCTTGCTGAGTACATGATACTCTCCGGTGCTGACAATCATCCACCAATGTTTGACA
>BQNB010047386.1:0-43147 GCA_026074375.1 Tanacetum coccineum | reverse complement strand
CACCCTGTTATAAGTTTTTACGCGGGAAAAGTCGGTTTTACTGTTCATCGTCTCCAAGGTTTAACCACGAAGGTAAAATAAAGGGGCAAATCACAATTAGACACGCGAAAAGCTAATACAAGGGTTAAGGATTATAGTGGCAGGGTAAAAACGTCATCAAACGCTTCTTATTGGTCAAGCCCATCAAGTGAGGATCATGGATAGTAAAGAAAGCACAAGAGGAAGGGATTTTTACACCTGAGGTACACACAAAAGAAGCACAAAGGCTTCTGACACACAGATGCCACGCTGGCAATCCGTGTACCCTTCAATCTAATCCAACGACCAAGATTAATCATCCAATGATTGAAGGAATGTACATACAAGATTGAGAGGAGGTGTAACTGAATTTAGACCTAGAAGCTTCCCTGGTGGCTATAAATTCGAGCTCCTCACTCACTCAGAGATATCTCTTTTTCCTGCAATTTTTTTAGAGTTAAAAAGCTTTTGTAATTTTTAAGTTTAAATGTAGTTTTCTTCTTAAGCCTTTGTTATTTCTATTTATCAAGAATTGTAATCCGATTTAAACATTAATAAAATCATAAGTTTAGTTTTCATAACCTGTTTTTACTTATAAGCTATTACTATAATCAAATGTTGTTGCTACTGTTTAATAAGCTCTCATAAGCTCTTACAAGTCTATAAGCCTGTAATTGAGCTCTAATTAGTTGTAACCTACTCAAACTTTAAAATCAGTTAAGTATTTTGACTTATTGGACTTTTGAGCTTTTGGAAGAGAAGCTAAAAATGGAAGAGCTTCCAAGGACTTTACTAGCTTATCCAAAAGGATAAGCTAGAGCTGTAGACAAAGCTCTTTGAGCACTACTACCTTTGTTTAGCTAAGGTCTACTGTAAGTTTTCATTTACTTCTTTTGTCCTTAAATTACTAGTTTGATTATTTGGTTCAAGTTGTCTTTCTCGTTGTCCGTTAAAATTAGATTGTGAATAAACTTTAGAAAAACCAAAAATATTTTTCTTATTATTTTTCTATTTTCCTTTAAATAGTGCATGCGCACTAGACGTTCTAATTATCCTAATAATTCAAACGTCACAATTCCAAGACGTCGGAGAAGACAAGTTTCTAACATAGTCGAACCCGAGATTCGAACTATTGTTGCACCTATGGCAGAACGTACCATGGAGGAGCTACTCCGTGCCCCCACGGAAGGGTACGGAGAAGCTATTGTTTTACCAGAAATCAATGCCGATCATTTTGAGATTAAGACGAATTTGCTTCAGTTGGTTCAAGCTAACCCGTTTTACGGTCGTGAAAACGATAATCCTCATGCTCATATTAATAGTTTCAAAAGGATTACCTCGACTTTACGATTTAGGAATGTGCCTAACGATGTGATTAAGCTTATGATGTTTCCATATTCGCTCGAGGGAGCCGCTAAAACTTGGTACGAGAAAGAACCACCAAATTCAATCTTGACTTGGGAGGATCTCGTTACCAAGTTCGTTAACCAATTTTTCCCTCCTTCAAAAACCACTTACTTAAAGAATGAAATTTCTTGTTTTACACAAAAATTCGAGGAAACTTTTAGTGAAGCTTGGGAACGATTTAAGGAGTTGCTTAGAGCATGTCCCTATTACGGATTTACGGAGTTAACTTAAGTTGATTGATTGTAGTTTTAATACACTTGTAAAATATACTATAATAATAATATTTCAAAGAGCAATATTAAGAAAATTTCCTATGGAAAATTCACTCTCAAAAATATATATAATATAATATATAATACGTATATTTAACCGGGAAGAATGATCACCCGGGTCGTTTCCCCAACGACTAGTGCAATGGAAACCTCGTTTAAGCTCGGATTATGATTTTAATGAAAGCAAAGATATTTTGATGATCTATAACTACCAAATAAAAACAACAATTAAAATTGAACAATTAAAAACAATTAAACATTTAAAAATATTAACAGAAAACAAATAAAACGCGACAATTAAGCTAGTTTATGAAAATTAAACCCTAAAATGCAAACTAAATTCCTAAACCTAGAATAGGACAAAAGAAAATTTTAAGAAAAAGAAAAATATTTTTTTGATTATTTTTGAATTTTTTATGAATTAAAAACTAATTAAATCTAATTAAATCCTAAAAAATAAAAAATAGCAAGTAATTGAAATTATATTTTTCCTAGATAAAACAAATAAAAAGAAAATTTTAGAAAAAAGAATCACTATTTTTGGCTTTTTAGATTTTAAGATATGAATTTTCTAAGATTTAATACTAATTAAAAGCTTAAAAATAATAAAAATAATAAAAATATAAGCCTAAATTTTTTTTATAAAAATTATACTAGAAAAATAAAATGTGCAGAAATTTAATAAAAATAAAAGCCCTAATTTTTACTTTTTTATTAAACTTTAATTAAACTAATTAAAAATTTAACCTAATTATTAATTAAAATAGAAACTTTAACTAACTATACTAATAAAGGACTAACTATGCAAGTCCTTAAAGGACTAACAGTGCAAAACAAAGGACTAACGGAGAAAACAATTAAAACTTAAAAGTTACAAAAACTACCCTGAGGCCCAACCACCTTTTTGCATTTTTTTTATTTTTGCTTATTTTCAAGAACTAAAAATCTAAACTTATTAAAGACGTAATTTTAAACAACTTTAAAACTAAGCTTTTTGTCAGAAAGTGAAAGATAAGCTCTGTAACAGCTTATGAATAAGTTGTTCACAAAAAGTGGGCTTTTGCCCTTGGTTTCACTAAAACAACTATAAAAAGCTTAAAATAAGCTCAAATTTGAAACCAGAATAAGCTTAGTAAAGCTTATGATGTGCATGAGCTTAATATTAAAGGAGAAAAGAGCTGGAAATACATTTAAGCAACTAAAAATGATGATAAAATAAGCAAACTCAGACAATAAGCAAAAATGCATAAAATTCAGTTAAGCCAAATTGCATAATAAGCTAAACTAGATTATGAGCTTTTTAGAACTTATAAAACTACTTATTATCTATCTATTTAAACTATAAAATCAATAATTTTAAGCTAGAATTCACAAATTAGAAAACTACTTTACTTAACTGCTGTTTTTGGCTTTTTGGCTTTTTAGCTTTTTAATGACTTTTAAAGGCTAATTTAAGCTAACTAAATAAAATGGAAATTGAATTTAAGCTAAAACCTAACTTAAGCAATATGAAAACTAACTTATACCTAAATCTAAGCCCCTAAATCCTATAATGACAAGCCTAAATTTAAGCTTAAAATCAGCAGTACCTTCACTTGAAGGTGCTGCTGATGCACTTGGCAACCCACAAATGCCAAAGTGCAGGCAAACTTATGGACAAAGCTACCTTAAACACACTCTATTAAATGTGTTAAAACTAAATTAGAACACTCTCAAAGCCAATATGACCTAAAACAAGAATAAGCAAACCTAACATAATTTAACAAGTGCCCTGGTGCAGGAAGAAGGAAAATAGGCCATAAATTCATTTAAACTTCAAACTAACTATTGAAAACTTTTTAAAACTTGTTATTTGATAAAAACTTAGGTGTTTGAAAACCATTTACCAACTATTATTGACTTTTGATTGTCAAAAGGGCTTATGCCAAACACCCCTTAACTGAAATGACAGATTTGCAAAAAGCTTTTAAATGAAGACTAATGATTAGATCTTGATAACCAGTTAACTATAAGCTTGTAACAAACTTAATAAACATAATCTAACAACTTGAATAAGCAAATTCCTAGATCTATACTTAATTAACTAATATTTTTAGCTTTTTTATGGATTAATAATGACAGAAATGAAAACTTAAGATTTTTAACTACCTAATCAAAAACAGATGATCTAACTAATCTAATAAGCAATATTAAAGATATTTAAGCACAAATAAATAACTATTATAAGCAATTAAGCAAATTTAAGCATATAAAGTAAATAGATAATTATTGAATGCAAAAACTTTAGGAAATTAAAGAAAAACTTACAAAGCCTATAGCTAAACAAGAGGAACCAATTAAGGCAACTACAAGCTCCCTAGCTTAATAATAAGGTAGGGTAATAGTCCATGAGATCTCATCCATTTATAGATCTCCTTCCAAAAGCTCACAATTCCAAAAGCTAAGGTAATTAGTCATTTTAAGCTGATTATATGTTTAGATATGATTAATGCTGGATTAAGTAAGCTCAATTTCAGCTTATAGACTGAAAGAGCTGAATGTGAGCTTATTAGAGCTTCTTAAGACAATATTGAGCTTATGAGTAAAGATTTAGAATAATGAAGTCAAACACTAAATTTTATTGCATAAAAACTTTCATCACATTATATAAAAGAGAGTTACATGATTTAAAGGAAAATTACAATAAGCAAAGCTTAAGCTACCTAAATGACTAAAAAACTAGAAGAAGGAAAATTAAAAAGTGTAAAAAAAAGTAGTACCATGTGTGTGTGAGGTGAGGGCTTATTTATAGCCTCAGAAGAAGCTTCTAGGTCTCCTGAATCCATCTCCAAGCCTTCAATCCGCACCCTTGATTCTTCTTTCATCTTTGATCTCTATTTTGAGCCGTTAGATCATTGAGTGTCCTCACACGGATTGCCAAGCTGGCAATCCATGTGAGGCTCACTTGTGCTTCTTCTCTGAGTAGAAATAGTACAAAACCCACATTCCATGTGTGCTTCTCCATTGATGACGTGGCTATGTGCTTGAGTGAGGTGCTTAGATCTCTTGATTTTACTAATCTCTCCCTACCATCTTGATTAGGAGCTCATGAATAGACTTCCGTACCCTTTGATTTTAATTTGCCCCTTGATTTACCCTAGTAAATCCTTGGAAGGGACGATGAATAGTAACTTGTGTTTGGCGCTAGGTTTATAACTGAAACGAGTTAATTCAGTTGTATCTTTGGGAGAATAGCACAAATGGCCCTTGTCTTTGTTTATCCATAGTTCTAGTATAAAACAATTTTGAGAAATAGCAAGATTGGTCCCTGTGGTTTTATGAAAGGGCTATTGGGCTAAGGGCTTGGGCTTTTGGATCCGGGTGAGGCCCATTTAGGGTTTTGAGGCCCATTAAGAGTTTAGGGGCTATTTTTTGACTTTTCTGAAAGTTGAGGGGTTATTTTGAAACACTTTAGGTCTTGTTGACTTTTATTGACCAAGATTGACTGGAGTTGACTGTAGATTTGACTTTTTCTGGCTTTGGCTTCCGGCTTTTGTTCACTCTTCCGTTCTCATGTCCGTGCTCGCCCGTTTTTGACGATTTTCTTGTGATTTTTGATATATCCGTTCCTGCACACACAAAACATAAATACAAACATATTGTTGCCATTTTTGGTCTGTTTTGGGTTTATTTGGGCTATTTTAAGCATAAATGGATATGTGTATTTTACACTTATCAAAATTCCCCAAACTAAACGATTGCGTGTCCTCACGCAATATCACATGCCTTATAACCAAATACCTCGAAACTTCCCCAAACTAAACATTTGAAAAGTAGCAAAGATTTTTGTTATGAGAGCTAAGAGATCACAAGTTATAAAACACCCGATTTTCCATTTTCAAAGAGATTTTTTTTTCTTTTTAAGGTTTTTCTTGATAAATAACCACCTAACTACAACTTATTTATTTACAAAAGACATAATGTACTGTTTTCATTACCACATTGGTAACTTTTAGGATCATAGAACAAAAAGCACAATTAAGTGTCTAAAAGATAACTTCATCATCCCCGATTTTTCACTTTTCCCATGCTAAGCTTAAAAATAAGATCACTGCTAATTACGAACTAAGATGCTAAGACTACTTATAATTATAACTTGTGAATTCCTCTTCCCGACATAAATCATATATTTAGGTGTGTGTGTTCAAATTAATTTAAACCATTAAATCCACATATTTAGATAGATGAAATCCGACCAAGCTTTACACATGGGCCTTTTGGGCTAATATGTTAATCACTTAGCAAGATCACATCTCAAAGCAACATAAATCTCCTTAGCTAAGACATTCGTTAGTTCACTTGTCCCATGGATATGACTGTCTTCTCTAACACTTCCCACCGTCCAACGGGTAAGTGCTAATCGGCTTTTGACACCCCATCCGGAGAATTCCTAATCGAAACGCTATGAACTTCCGATAAAAAAAAAAACTCTTGTAGACTTGTTGCAAACCTTAGTTCATAAGAATACCTTGGTTTTAGAAATGAAACTTTTACGTGTTTATTTTTAACTTGCAAAATTTTATTACTATTTTTACATTATTTAAGCTAGGAATCAGTATCACTTTTCTTTCGACGGACACCATCGGCCACGCATCCGATCCAATGCTCGTGTACATGGCCGAGGGGCGGGTTCTTGTACAATGCTTAGTTCCACACCCTCTTGCCCTTCTTTTTCGGTTTCCCCCTCGGTGGAGTTGTCATTCGCTAGTCGTGGCGGGGATGGTTAAGGTGGATCTTGTGTGCTAATTCCTGATCTAGTTGTTATAGCGAAAGTTGATGCTTTAGGTTTAAGAGTTTTGCTTTTGCTGATTGTTGAGAGGATTGGGAGTATTGTTCATGCAATTCCTTACGGTGTTGGACAAGAATATCTCTTATCCCTTTTGCGTGAGACTTCTTTTCGAGCATGAGGATGGCGAGCTCATCCTCAAACTTACTTCTAACAATCCATTCAGGGCCATCTTCTCCTTTTTCTTTACGTTTGTTGTTCCCTCATGGTGGGGTATCATTGTTCTGATAGAACCTCAAAAGCGAAGGGTCATCATAGATGTCTCCCCCGGATAAGCATACATACTCGGCCCGGTTAGTTTGCTTGCATTCATCAGCCTCGTGAGATCCTTCCCAGTAGTCACATATTAGGTAGGGGGTTTTCAACCCAACCTCTCAAGTAGGTGTTTAGAGGTAGGAAATCTGATCGCAAGCCCTTTTTAAACGCCCCCAGAATGTAGGTTGCATTGCTTCCAAAATGGAAGAAATGTGCATGGGTGGTGACACGACGTTCCACATATCATCTTGATATTCGGCATATTCTTCAATTCGATTCCACCCCCTTCTTCGGTGAGAGAGTAGAAGCAGAATTGAGCAAATTGGTCAAGTTTCCTACGGTCGTCCTGGGATATGTTATCGTAAAAGATTTGTACCAGAATCCATTTCTGTATTCCATGATGGGGAACCTATTTGATTATGTCCTGAAAACGGATCTAGGCACTTTTGATGGGTTCATCGTCCCCTTGTTTGAATCAGAGGATTAAATCTCTAAGGGCCGGGGTTCGTCCTACAGGAAAGAAATGGTCGAGGAATCATGACACGAGCTGATCCCACGTCGCGATTTGAGTCGGGGGTATTTTGTCAAGCCATTATACCGCTTTTCCTTTGATGGAGAAGTAGAAGAATCTTAACCTAGATGTATCCCTTGTGGCTCCGTCAGCTTATATATTATCGATAATGCTTAAGTAGTGCTTAACATGATGGAGGGGGTCCTCGTTTCTCAATCCTTAGAACGTGCACGTATTTTGAATTAACCAGATGTCGCGTGAGTCGATGATTCTTCCTGTTTGTTCGGTTGGAAAGGTGATTGGATTTTGGAAACCAAAGGAATTAGGATGAGAATGTTCGTGTAAGGTCTTGGGAGGCATTGACGGTTTGGCTCTAATGTTGTAGGAAGAGCATGCTTCATCATCAAAAAGGTTTCTTCCAGCTATAGCAAGAGTTTCATTTTGATGTGAACGTAGAGCTGCTTTCCTATGCCTCCGGAATTCTCTTTCGGGTTCTTTGAGAGGTTTTGTTAACCTCTTAATTGTAATACGCGTCATGGTGACAGATTTACGAGACATATAACACCAAGAAAAGATAGACTATGAGAAAGCTAATATGCGGCAATTAAATCTTACTTGAAAGGATTCAAGCAAGTAGAACTAAGCTAAACTATGATCAAAACCTAACTATTCATCGGCAATGGCGCCAAAAACTTGATGCGGTTGTCGTAAGGGAGTTCTACAAGAAGTTTTATAACTCCCTAGGCAGAGTACTGATTGCAAGTTTTAATACACTATAAAATATATATACTAATATAACCATAAGAGCAATTAAGAAAATTTCCTAAGGAAAATTCACTCTCAAAAATATATATAATATAATATATAATACGTATATTAAACCGGGTAAGAATGATCACCCGGGTCGTTTCCCCAACGACTAGTGAAATTGAAACCACGTTTTAGTTCGGATTATGATTCGAATGAAAGCAAAGATATTTCGATGATCTATAACTACCAAATAAAAACAGCAATTAAAATTGAACAATTAAAAGCAATTAAACATTTAAAAATATTAACGGAAAACAAATAAAAGGCGACAATTAAGCTAGTTTACGAAAATTAAACCCTAAAAATGCAAACTAAATTCCTAAACCTAGAATAGGACAAAAGAAAATTTTAAGAAAAAGAAAAATATTTTTTTGATTATTTTTGAATTTTTTATGAATTAAAAACTAATTAAATCCTAAAAAATAAAAAATAGCAAGTAATTGAAATTATATTTTTCCTAGATAAAACAAATAAAAAGAAAATTTTAGAAAAAAGAATCACTATTTTTGGCTTTTTAGATTTTAAGATATGAATTTTCTAAGATTTAATACTAATTAAAAGCTTAAAAATAATAAAAATAATAAAAATATAAGCCTAAAAAAATTTTATAAAAATTATACTAGAAAAATAAAATGTGCAGAAATTTAATAAAAATAAAAGCCCTAATTTTTACTTTTTTATTAAACTTTAATTAAACTAATTAAAAAATTTAACCTAATTATTAATTAAAATAGAAACTTTAACTAACTATACTAATAAAGGACTAACTATGCAAGTCCTTAAAGGACTAACAGTGCAAAACAAAGGACTAACGGAGAAAACAATTAAAACTTAAAAGTTACAAAAACTACCCTGAGGCCCAACCCGATTACACCCTAAGTCCATTAAGCACTTGAATTTTAAAAAGTGCTTAAAATGAAAAACTTAAAGAAGCAAAGTTGGAGAACAGATGGAAGTGAACAATTTTAACAAAAGCATTATGGGCTGAAACCTTATTTTCAAGAACTAAAAATCTAAACTTATTAAAGACGTAATTTTAAACAACTTTAAAACTAAGCTTTTTGTCTGAAAGTGAAAGATAAGCTCTGTAACAGCTTATGAATAAGTTGTTCACAAAAAGTGGGCTTTTGCCCTTGGTTTCACTAAAACAACTATAAAAAGCTTAAAATAAGCTCAAATTTGAAACCAGATGAAGCTTAGTAAAGCTTATGATGTGCATGAGCTTAATATTAAAGGAGAAAAGAGCTGAAAATACATTTAAGCAACTAAAAATGATGATAAAATAAGCAAACTCAGACAATAAGCAAAAATACATAAAATTCAGTTAAGCCAAATTGCATAATAAGCTAAACTAGATTATGAGCTTTTTAGAACTTATAAAACTACTTATTATCTATCTATTTAAACTATAAAATCAATAATTTTAAGCTAGAATTCACAAATTAGAAAACTACTTTACTTAACTGCTGTTTTTGGCTTTTTAGCTTTTTTAATGACTTTTAAAGGCTAATTTAAGCTAACTAAATAAAATGGAAATTGAATTTAAGCTAAAACCTAACTTAAGCATTATGAAAACGAACTTATACCTAAATCTAAGCCCCTAAATCCTATAATGACAAGCCTAAATTTAAGCTTAAAATCAGCAGTACCTTCACTTGAAGGTGCTGCTGATGCACTTGGCAACCCACAAATGCCAAAGTGCAGGCAAACTTATGGACAAAGCTACCTTAAACACACTCTATTGAATGTGTTAAAACTAAATTATAACACTCTCAAAGCCAAGATGACCTAGAACAAGAATAAGCAAACCTAACTTAATTTAAGAAGTGCCCTGGTGCAGGAAGAAGGAAAATAGGCCATAAATTCATTTAAACTTCAAACTAACTATTGAAAACTTTTTAAAACTTGTTATTTGATAAAAACTCAGCTGTTTGAAAACCATTTACCAACTAGTATTGACTTTTGATGGTCAAAAGGGCTTATGCCAAACACCCCTTAACTGAAATGACAGATTTGCAAAAAGCTTTTAAATGAAGACTAATGATTAGATCTTGATAACCAGTTAACTATAAGCTTATAACAAACTTAATAAACATAATCTAACAACTTGAATAAGCAAATTCCTAGATCTATACTTAATTAACTAATATTTTTGGCTTTTTTATGGATTAATAATGACAGAAATGAAAACTTAAGATTTTTAACTACCTAATCAAAAACAGATGATCTAACTAATCTAATAAGCAATATTAAAGATATTTAAGCACAAATAAACAACTATTATAAGCAATTAAGCAAATTTAAGCATATAAAGTAAATAGATAATTATTGAAAGCAAAAACTTTAGGAAATTAAAGAAAAACTTACAAAGCCTATAGCTAAACAAGAGGAACCAATTAAGGCAGCTACAAGCTCCCTAGCTTAATAATAAGCTAGGGTAATAGTCCATGAGATCTCATCCATTTCTAGATCTCCTTCCAAAAGCTCACAATTCCAAAAGCTAAGGTAATTAGTCATTTTAAGCTGATTATATGTTTATATATGATTAATGCTGGATTAAGTAAGTTCAATTTCAGCTTATAGACTGAAAGAGCTGAATGTGAGTTTATTAGAGCTTCTTAAGACAATATTGAGCTTATGAGTAAAGATTTAGAATAATGAAGACAAACACTAAATTTTATTGCATAAAAACTTTCATCACATTATATAAAAGAGAGTTACACGATTTAAAGGAAAATTACAATAAGAAAAGCTTTAAGCTACCTAAATGACTAAAAAACTAGAAAAAGGAAAATTAAAAAGTGTAAGATAAAACAATAGTCTCTTGTGTGTGTGAGGTGAGGGCTTATTTATAGCCTTAGAAGAAGCTTCTAGGTCTCCTGAATCCATCTCCAAGCCTTCAATCCGCACCCTTGATTCTTCTTTCATCTTTGATCTCTATTTTGAGCCGTTAGATCATTGAGTGTCCTCACACGGATTGCCAAGCTGGCAATCCATGTGAGGCTCACTTGTGCTTCTTCTCTGAGTGGATTGAGAGCAAAACCCACATATACTTGTGCTTTCACCATTGCTGATGTGTCCTTCCTTGAGAGTGAGCTTAAGAAGGCACTTGATTTGACTAATCTCTCCTTACCATCATGCTTAGGAGCTCATGAATAGACTTCCTTGCCCCTTGATTTGGAAAAGCCCCATGTTTTACCCTGGTTAATTTCTAAAGACGAAGGGTGAATAGTACCCAAGTTCTTGGCGCCCAAATTTTTAACTGAAAGGTTAAAATCAGTTGGAGTTTGGGTTAATTACACAAATGGTCCCTCTCTTTTGTTATCCCACTTTTAGTGTAAAAAGGAGTTTCGGAAATTGCAGAAATGGTCCCTTGAGTTTAGGAAAAGATAATGGGCTAGTTAAATGGGCTTAAGGCTTTGGGCTTTTGGTTAATAAGGTGTCCGGATAAGGGATTTTAGGGCTTTGAAGGCCCATTAAGGTTTCTAGGGCCCAATAAGAGGTGAGGGACTATTTTTGGACTTTTGTGAAACTTTGAGGGTTAAAATGGAACATTTTTTTGAGTTTTGTCTTTTAGTGGTTGACTGCTGTTGACCATGTTGACCACTGTTTGACTGATTTTGACTGAGGGCTTGACATTTCTGGCTTCGGCTTTGATTCTTTGGCTTCGGCTTTGTACTCTTCTGATTCCCGTGTCCGTGCTTGCCCGTTTTTGACGGTTTTCTTGTGATTTTTGATATATCCGTTCCTGCACACACAAAACACAAATACAAACATATTGTTGCCATTTTTGGTCTGTTTTGGGTTTATTTGGGCTATTTTAAGCATAAATGGATATGTGTATTTTACACTTATCAAAATTCCCCAAACTAAACGATTGCGTGTCCTCACGCAATATCACATGCCTTATAACCAAATACCTCGAAACTTCCCCAAACTAAACCTTTGAAAAGTAGCAAAGATTTTTGTTGTGAGAGCTAAGAGATCACAAGTTATAAAACACCCGATTTCCCATTTTCAAAGATTTTTTCTCTTTTATGATTTTTCTTGATAATTAACTACCTAACTACAACTTATTTGTGTTGACATAATGTATTGTTTTCATTACCTCATTGGTAACTTTAAGGATCATAGAACAAAAAGCACAATTAAGTGTCTAAAAGATAACTTCATCATCCCCGATTTTTCACTTTTCCCATGCTAAGCTTAAAAACAAGATCATTGTTTAAAGTACTAGCAAAGATGCTAAGACTACATATAATACAACTTGTGAATTCCTCTTCCGACAAAAATCAATATCTTTAGAGTGTGTGTGTTCAAATTAATTTAAACCATCAAATCAAATAATAGATAGGATGCAATCCGACCAAGCTTTACACATGGGCCTTTTGGGCTAATATGTTAATCACTTAGTAAAATCACAACTCAAAGCAAACAAAAACCTCTTTGGCTAAGACATCGTTGGTTTACTTATCCCATGAATACATTCTCTCTAGCATCCCCACCCTTCATCGGGTAAGTGCTAAGGCTTTTGTGCACCCTATCCAGAGAATACTAATCAAACGCATGAACTTACCGGATAAAAAAAACCTGTAGACTTTTTGGCAAACCTTAGTTTCAAAAGATACCTTTGTTTTATAAAAATGAAACTATTACTATTTTATTTTCTACCTTATGCAACATTATATTTCTATTTATATTATTAGCTAGGACTTGGTATCACTTTTCTTCCGAGCGAACACATCGGCACGCCCTCCGACAAGAGCTCGTTACTTATTATGATACCAAACCCTAAATATACAACCTCCACCCTTTCTTATCCGATGTCACATCGGGAGCGAACCCGACAATGCCTCGATGTACTTTATTAACGCTTGGCGTTTGTATATAATTTATTAACGGACGAGGGGATTTATAACTTGCATCCTTTTTATTCACCAACTACATTTTTAGAATTTTTTTTTTAATTAATTAATTAACTAATTTAACACATTATTTTTGCAAATAGAAAAAATTCCGTTTTAGAAAACCAAAGTATAAACTTGAACCAAAATTCTTATTTATCAATGATGTTTGACTTCATCATCGATAAAGCTTTTTCTCTGAATATGTTGATTAGACTTTTAAGAGTAAAACTCTAATTTGTAAAAATTAAAGAGAACACGTATAATTAATCATTTTTAAGAACTTAAGGGAAGAAAAAACCACAAGTTATTCTATAAGCCCTTTAAGTTTTCCAAATAAACTTGTTAGCATCCTAACTCATAATCAACACTGCATCTATTATTCTTAACAATTTAAAATCTCAAATGAAAGAAAAATTTTTCGCAAAACTTAGCCTATATAAAATCCAACTCGGCATATTTAAAATCTACTTGAGATTAGCACAAGTTTTCATTTACTAATGATTTCAAGTCTAGCATGTTAAAAGTCTACATGAGACTAGCACAAACTATCATCATTATTTGTTAAGGGAGAAAGTTAGAACTCTACACGTACGATCGAGTCAAAAATTACTTCTTATTCTTACCAACGGAAAACCTACATTCGTGTCTTAACATATTTTTTTTTTGAGCTACTAATATTTTTATATTTTTTCATTTTTTTCCTACAAATAAGAACATAAAAATTTAAAATTTTTGCTATTTTTGTGGGAAAACGGGTACGTGAGAACAAAACAATAAGCATGTAACATCAAATCGATAGATTCCCTTCCTAAACTAAAACGAAACATTGTCCTCAATGTTTAAGGTCGGGCCTCTACAAAAATCTAAGCCGTTTATGAATTATGCAAAGATAAACGTGAATCGATAAGATGAAAGGATATTGGATCTCCCCAAACTAATTTCAAACAAAGGATGAGAAGCTCGAGTGAAACGAGATACAACACCGGACACGAGAGTCTTTAGAAATTGTTGGGTCAATCCTACAAAAATCACAACAAACAACAAATAACAAGAAACCGGAAGAGGATAGCACAACACATCACAACACATTATTTAAGAAAATAGAAAGAGAATGGATAAGCATGGGGTGAACTCCCATGAAGCGGCTTGTTTTTGGTCACATAGTCACAAGCTTGACTCGATCCCTGAATTTAGTTGTCCTTAAGGAAAGTTTGGAGATCCGGGATAACCAATGGTGGTGTATCCCTTCCATAGTAATTCTTAAGACGGTGGCAGTTAACTTTGAAATTTGAACCATCGGGGTGAGATAATTTGTTTGTGCCATAAGGAAAAACTTTGGTAATAGTGAAAGGACCAGACCATCGGGACTTGAGCTTTCCGGAGAAAATCTTTAATCAGGAGTTGAAAAGCAAAACTTGATCACCAACATTGAAGATTCAATTCTTGATCTTTAAGTCGTGAAGTTTCTTCGTCTTCTCCTTATAGATTAATGAATTCTCATAAGCTTGATCTCGAAGCTCGTTAAGTTCATTGAGTTGGAGCTTTCGATGATCACCCGCAGTCTTGAGATCGAAGTTGGCATGCTTAAGAGCCTAATATGCCTTGTGTTCTAGCTCAACTGGTAAGTGACATGATTTTCCATAAACTAGCTTGTAGGGCGTGCATCTAATTAAAGTTTTGTAAGCGGTTCGGAATGCCCACAATGCATCGTTTAACTTGTCTGACCATGAGGCGCGGTTTTCTCCTACCGTCCTTTCTAAGATTCTTTTGAGACCTCGATTCATAACTTCAACTTGACCACTCATTTAAGGATGGTAAGCGGTGGAAAGACGATGTGTAACACCATATTTAAACATGACTTTATCGAACTTGTCGTTGCAAAAATGGGTTCCACGATCGCTTATAATCGCTCTTGGAGCACCAAATCAGGAGAAAAGGGATTTTAAAAACTTTACAACAACTCTTGCATCATTTGTGGGGAGCGCTTTAGCTTCGACCCATTTTGAGAGATAATCGACTGCAACTAGGATATATTTGTTCCCTTTGGAAGACGGAAAAGGTCCCATGAAGTCAATGCCCCAAACATCAAAAATTTCACACACTTGAATGGAATTTTGTGGCATCTCATCCCTTTATGTAATCTTTCCTTGTCTTTGACATGAATCACAATTTTTGACAAATTCGAAAGCATCCTTATAAATGGTAGGCCAATAAAAATCGGAATCAAAAACCTTCTTGGCGGTAAAGTTAGCACCGTAGTGTCCCCCGGTGGGTCCACTGTGACAAGCTTCGAGGATATCGAGAGCTTCTTTGCCATCTACACACCTTCAGATTATTTAATCCGCACAAGTCTTGAAAAGAAAAGGATCATCCTAGAAATAATGTTTTACATCTTTAAAGAATTTCCTCTTTTGTTGAGTTGACATTCCTTTGATGAGAAAATTCCCCGCATGGTAATTTGCTATATCGGCAAACCATGGGGTATTTTGGTCATCATGAGAAGTCACCGTATTCAATGTTTCAAGAGGAAAAGTTTCATTAATCTCTTTAGGATCAAAAACATTCTCATACGGGTTTTCAAGACGAGAGAGGTGATCGGCTGCATAGTTTTCAGCTCCCTTGGTATCAATTACTGAAAAATCGAATTCTTGAAGAAGTAAGACCCATCTAAGCAATCTTGCTTTGGCGTCTTTCTTGTTGAAGAGGTATTTCAATGCGGAGTGGTCCGTGTAAACAACACTTTTGTTCATGATTAGATATGATCGAAACTTCTCAAAAGCGTAAACAACTGCAAGCATCTCTTTTTCCGTTGTTGTGTAATTCGTTTCTGCTTCGGTCATCGTTTTACTTGCATAATGAATTGGTCTAAAATGCTTCTCAATCCTTTGCCCTAGAACCGCACCTATTGCATAATCACTTGCATCACACATGATTTCAAAAGGTTGGTCCCAATTTGGAGCAATGAGAATTGGAGCTTCGGTTAACTTCTTTTTCAATGTTTGAAAGGCTAGAATGCAATCTTTCGAGAAGATAAAAGGAGTGTTTTTCTCTAAGAGATGGGTCATGGGTCGAGAGATCTTTGAAAAGTCTTTGATGAATCTGCGGTAAAAACCAGCATGCCCGAGAAAACTTCGAATTCCCTTAACGGTGGTTGGGTGAGGTAGCTTAGAAATCACATCGATCTTAGCTTTGTCGACTTCAATTCCTTTCTTCGAGATCTTATGTCCGAGTATGATACCTTCTTTCACCATGAAATGGCTTTTTTCCCAATTTAGAGCTAAGTTAGTGTCTTCACACCGTTTAAGCATTTTTTTCTAGATTGGTGAGGCACGTAGAAAAAGAATCTCCAAAAACCGAGAAATCATCCATGAAGACTTCCATTGTCTTTTCAATCATGTCATGGAAGATTGCCATCATACACCTTTGAAACGTGCCTGGTGCATTGCATAAACCAAAAGGCATGCGGCGATAAGCAAACGTTCCGTATGGGCAGGTGAATGTGGTCTTTTCTTGGTCATTTGGATCGATTGGAATTTGGAAATAACCCGAGAAACCGTCGAGGAAACAATAGTACTCATTTCCTGCGAGTCTCTCAAGCATTTGATCCATGAACGGCAAAGGGAAATGGTCTTTTCTTGTAGCTTCGTTCAACTTACGATAATCTATGCATACTCTCCATCCTGTGACAAGTCTTGTTGGCACTAATTCGTTATCATCATTGGTTACTACGGTCATTCCTCCTTTCTTTGGTACACAGTGTACTGGGCTCACCCAAGGACTATCCGAGATTGGGTAGATCAATCCAGCGTCAAGAAGTTTTTCAACCTCTTTTTTAATGACATCATGGATTTTTGGATTAACCCTTCTCTGATGTTGGACCGCTGGTTCATAGTCATCTTCCATTAGAATTTTATGAGAACAAAATTCCGGGTTAATACCCTTAATGTCAGAGAGCTTCCAAGCAATTGCTTGCTTTCGGGATTTAAGAACCTTTATGAGAGCGGTCTTTTCATCATCGCTCAAATCTTTGGCAATTATAACAGGCAACTTGTTGTTATCTGCTAAAAATGCGTATTCGAGATGAGGTGGTAAGTCCTTAAGTTCAACCTCAGGAGGTTCATCGATTGAAGATTCGGCAGATTTACAAACTTTAAGCTCTTTCTTGATTTCTGGTAAGTAATTTCCTTGATTTAGTGAAGGCGAAGGATCACTATTGAGAAGAGATTCAAGAAGGAGAATGTCCCCCTCTGGGTCATAATAAGCTTCATCAACTTCCGGTGAAGTTGGATCATCGGCTATAGCAAGAAAAGTATCAGCTTCTTCCAAAAGTAGAAAATCACTATCCCCGAAAGGAGTGAGAGTTGGAGAAGAATTTGAAACAATCAGATCGTATCCAGGAGAAGGATTGCCATATGCAACTGAGTCGGAAAAATCTAAAACCTCTTGTGAATATTATTCACACGTAACATCAATAAGATCAACTTTCTTCAACGATTCGAGATTGTTGTACGAAATAGAAGGAGTATCACCACATTTAAGGGTTAAAGATTGATCATCATTTCTAAGCGTTATCTCTCCTTCGTACACATCAATTAAAGCATGAGCTGTCCTAAGAAAAGGTCTCCCGAGTATCAACGGTACTCGAGGATCGGCTATGAAATCAAGAACAACAAAGTCGGCCGGAAAGTAGAACTTTCCTACCTTGACAAAAACATTCTTAGCTACACCTGTTGGTTTGGAAATTGTTTGGTCGGCTAATCCTAACACCATCTTAGTATCATTTAGGCCTGGGATTCCAAGCTTTTTCCAAATGGAAAGAGGCATGAGATTTATGCTAGCACCTAAATCGGCTAGGGCTAAGCAATTATCAAACTCTGAAAAATCACATGGAATAAGAAATCGACTGGGGTCACCTAGCTTTTCCGGAAGCTTTTTAAGGACAACCGCACTACAATTTTCATTTAAAGGTGTCTTGGTTAACTCGATTAACTTGTCTTTGTTATTAAGCATCTTTTTGAACATCGGAGCAAACTTTGGCATATGAATGAGAGCATCCGCGAAACTTAGCTCAAAGATAAGATTACGGAAAATTTTCCATAAACTTTAAAGCTAGGATATCATCCTTTTCATGAATTTTCTCTTTTGCAAGTCTTAAAGGGTAAGGCAAACTAGTCTTGGTCTTTTGAGCTAAAGAAGGCTCTTTGATTGGTTCTTTGTCTTTTCCTAAGTCTTGGACAACTTGAGGTTGGATGTCTTCGGTGCTAGGTAGCTCCGTATCCTTTGTCACCTCGGGTTCCTTTTCCACCACCGGCGGTGGAATTGGAGGTCCGTCATATGAGACACCACTTCGTGTGGTAATTGCCTTGGCTTCGTTCCTAGGGTTTGGAATGGTATTGCTTGGTAACGAACTTGAACTTGAAGCTTGGTTGGTGTGATAGTTTTGCATGAAACTGAGCATCATCTTCTGAAAATCATCTTGCTTCTTTTGAGAATCATTGTAAACTCTTTGAAAATCATTTTGGTTTCTTTGAAAATTATCCAACTTCATTTGCAAGTTATTCATGTTCGCATCATTAGCCTTAGCATAACTTTCAAAATCCGTTTTAGACACACCTTGAATTTGTGAAACGGGAGGTAAAGCTTGATTAACCAAAGGTTGATTTGTTGGTGGTTGGTATGGTGGGGCTTGATAAACGGCTCCTTGATTGTTTTGACGGTTTTGGTTAAAATTGCCTCCACGGTTTTGATTGAAATTGCCTCCACGGTTTTGATTGAAATTGAAATTGTTTCCTTGATATCGGCTTTGGTTTCCTTGGTTGCTTTGAACATTTGGTTGATTGAAACCCGGTGGTCTCATTTGGTTTGCCAAATTAGGAGGATTCCTTTGAACAAAATTGCCAACGGCGGCGGTTTGTTAGAATTGATGAATATTATCTTGAAAAACGGGAAAATCGTTCCTAGTTAACGGACAATTGTTGAAATTATGGTTTGAACCACATGTGACACAAACTTCCTCGACTACTTTGACGATAGCAGGAGTCGTAACATTCTTTTCACTAATCGCTTTCTCTAAACGGCTCATTCGAATATTCATTTTGTCTTCAAGTAAGGCAGCCATTTGTTGAATCTCGAAAGAATTATCGGAAGGTGAAGAAGTAGAAGATGGAGCATTCGTAATTGCTCTTGAATCATTTGGACGACTTCTTGAGTAACGCACTTTTGATTTACTTTCGATTATGGCTAAACCTTCTCGAGGCATCTTATCTAGAAAATTGCCACAATCTAAGGCATCTTGATCGTTGGAATTCAAAGAATTGTAAAAAGTATCGAGTTGGTGTAGTTCTGAAAAGCCATGGTGAGGACATTGACGAAGAAGTCCTTTAAAACGTTCCCATGCTTCCGTTGAGGTTTCGTTTGGTTTTGGTAAAAAGTTAGTTGGAATTTCATTCCGAGAAGGTAAGTTGTTTTTGAAGGTGGGAAGAATTGATTTATGAATTTTAAAACAAGGTCATCCCATGTGAGAATTGATCTAGGAGGTTCCTTATCTAACCAATCTCGGGCTTCACCGTCTAGAGAGAAAGGAAAAAGCAAAAGCTTAATCGAAGTGTTCGGAACTTCGGGATGTCTAAACGTTGTTGAAGTGGACTTGTGAAAAATCCGAAGGTGATTATGAGGGTCTTGTCTACCCGTGAACTTATTACTTTGCACAAGATTAATCAAAGGTTGTTTAAGCTCAAAATTGTTTGCATTTATCGGTGGAACAACTATTGCATCTTCGTATCCCTCGATGGGTATGGGAGTTGTAAACATCTGAGCCATGGTACGATTGTCGGCCATTGGAAACTCGGGTTCCTCAACAATAACCGTTGTTAATTGTTGTTGTCGACGATTTCGATTACGAGCTTGAGATCGAGTGCGCATGCACTAAAAATAAAGAAATTAAAAAGCAAACAAAAATTACACTAATTTTTTTTTTTTTTTTTGAATATTAATTAACAATGAATTTTAACGGTTACACGGAAGAGAACTTAAACCAAATAATCAACTACTTCACGGTAACTCTCAAAAATTGCTTTTTAAGGTGAGCCGTACTTCGTAGAGACACAAATGGCAAGTTTTTAAATCTTTGGTTCGATTTGGGAACTATATTCCAAGTTCACCGGAAATTGCAATGATAATACCTCGATTGAGAGTATTATATGTTGGTGTTCTTTTACCAACTTTGTAAATTTTATTTCTTTTTAAAGGACAATTTTTTATATTTTTGATTTTTTTATCTTTTACTTATACTAAAAAGAAAAGAAAAATATTTTTTACTTTTTATATTTTATGATTTTTTGGATTTTTGAATTATATAATAAAAATGAAACTTTCGAGGACGAAAGGATCTTCAAACCAAATCAATAAACAAAAAAACAAAGGAATCTTAACACAAGTCCTCGGCAACGGCGCCAAAAACTGATTGCGATAGTTTTATATACTCTTGTAAAATACAATATAAAATATTATTCAAAAGAGCAATTAAGAAAATTCCCTAAGGAAATTTCACTCTCAAAAATATATATAATATAATATATAATACGTATATTTAACCGGGAAGAATGATCACCCGGGTCGTTTCCCCAACGACTTGTGCAATTGAAACCTCGTTTAAGCTCGGATTATGATTTGAATGAAAGCAAAGATATTTTTATGATTTATAACTACCAAATAAAAGCAACAAGTAAAATTGAAAATTAAAGGCAATTTAAACAATTAAACAAATAAATAAAAAAGAGACAATTAGCAAATAAATAAATTTCAAGTCCTAAAAAGTAAACTAAATTTCTAACTAAGACAGGGACAAATAAAAATTTTTTAGGAAATAAAGATTCATCGATTTTTGGCTTTTAGATTTAAAGATAAGAATTTTTCTATAGATTTAAAACTAATGTAAAAAACTTGTAAAAAATAGTAAAACTATTAAAAATAGAATCCTAAAATTTTTATAAAAATTACACTAGATAAAGAAAAAGTGCAGAAAATTTAGAAAATTAAAAGCCCTAATTTTTACTTTTTTATTAAACTTTAATTAAACTTATTAAAAACTAAAACCTAATTATCAATTAAAATTAAAAAACTAACTACTATAACTAACTGGGGAACTAATATGAAAAGCCTTAAAGGATCTCAACAGTGAAAAACAAAGGAAAACGGGCAACTAATGAGTTAACCTACAAAATGAGAAAATTACAAAACCTACCCTGAGGCTTAGCCCGTTTACAAGCTAAGTCCTTTCTTAAGCTTAAAAACAAGGTGAACTAAAAAGTGTTTTTAGGAAAAACTTAAAAGAGCAAAGTTGGAGAATAAGTGGCACGTAAGAACAACTTATAACCAAAATCTATATGAGCTTTTAAAACCACTAATAAGCTTTATAAGAGCTTATCAATAAGTTGACCTCAGATTGGAGGTGTTTGCCTTTGGCTTTACTAAAAAGCTTGTAAAAAGCTCAAAATAAGCTCAAAATGAAAAAGGAAAGATGTTCTAGACAGCTTATGAGTTGCTTAAACTAGATGAGAAAAGAAAATAGAGATTAGAGTACTGGATTATAGCTGAAAATGAAAGGCAAGGTAGCAAACTCAGAAAACAAAGAAATAGAACAAAATCCAATTAAGCTCAAAAGCTCAATAAGCAATACTGGACTAAGAGCTTCTGAGTACTTATGCAACTACTAATAAACAATCTATTTAAGCTATAAAAACAAATTCCTTAAGCTAAAATTAACAATTTAAGAAACTACTTAATTAACTACTGTTTTTGGTCTTTTGGTTTTTTATTAGCTACTTTTAAAAGCAAATTTACCCTAACAAATTAATCTGGAAATTACAAATAAGCAATGACTTATCCTAAGCTATATGAAAACTAAAATAATCCTAAATCTAAGCTTCTAATTCCAACAATATCTAGCTTAAATGAAGCTTAAAGATCAGCAGACACCCCCAACAACCCCACCAAAAAAAACACACACACACAAACCCCCCCCCCCCCCCAAAAAACCCCAAAAAAAAAACTACTAACTAATGTTAGTACTGCTGGTGCAATTGGCACAAACAAAGACCAATAGTGCAGGTTCCCTTTGAGGTATGGTGCTGCACTAAACACTCTCTTTGAGTGTGGATAAACACAAAACAAGCACAAACAAAGCCTAGAGGACCTAACTCAAAAATAAGCAATCCTAGTTTAAGCTTTAAAGTGTCTGGGTTGAAACCCTGTTAAAATAAGCCATAACTTTTTTCATTTTCAAAATTTAACCTATAAAAACTATTTGAAACTTGTTAATTTGTAAAAACTCAGCTGACTCAAGTGTTTTGCACAAATTTTATTGACTTTTAATGGTCAAAATAGCTTATGCCAAACACCCCTTTCAAACTTTGACAGATTTGACAAAAAGCTTTTAAATGAAATTTAATGATTAAAACTAAAGTACCAGATTATATTTAGCTTATAACTAACTTATTTAACATGATTTAACTACTGATTAAGCTAAGATCTAAAATCTACAACCAATGCTACTATATTTTTGGATTTTATGAATTTTTATGACAGAAATGAAAAACTCTAAGATCTAAGATATAATAAGCTAAAACAGATTATAAAACTCACTAAATAAGCTAGAATTGAGGCAAATAAGTACTAATAATCAACTAGAAACAGCAAAAAAGCAAACCTCAAATATTAAACCATTAATCTACTATCTAGACTAGAAATTAAAGACAAGAGGAATTTAAAGGAAAACTTACAAAAAGCCTAGCTCAACAAGGCTATGACTGCTCTTAGAGCTTTGCTACAAGCTCCCTAGCTTATGAATAAGCTAGGGTAAAAGTCCTTGGGAGCTCTTCCAAATTAAGCTCCCCTTCCATAAATCCATAGTTCATAGGTAAATAAGTTTTAAAGCTGATTTTAAAAAATTAAGTATGATTAAGGCTTATTAAGCTCAAATCAAGAGCTTATAGACTCTTGAGAGCTGAGTTGAGCTTATTGACTATTTTAAGACATTTAGATCATAAAAGATTAAAAGACGAGATTAAAACATACTTGATTTATAATTAGAGAAGCTGGTTGATTATAAATAATGAAGGGAAATTACATAGAAAAAGCTTTTAAAAATAGAAAATTACAATAAGCAATGAAAAACTACAATAAGCTACTCCAAATTACCCCCCCCCCCCCCCGTGTGTGTGAGGAATGAGGCTCTATTTATAGCCTTGAGAGGAATATTCTAGGCCATGCCTTGTTGTCCAAGCCTCTTCTAATCATTGTCGTCCAATCAATCAATCATTCGCTCATGGTTTTGAGCGTGGATCATTTGTGGGACACTAGAGGAAGTGCCAAGCATGTCATTCATTGATTGTGGAAGCTTGTGGCTACTTATGTGGAGTGTTTGAGAGCCAAACCACATATTAGTGTGCTTCTTATTGATGCCGTGGCCTGAGCTTACGTGAGCACATGATTTGACTGAAATAACCCTTCTATCTTGCTTAGGAGCCTTTGAATAGACCTCCGTACCCTTCAATTTTAACTTGCCCCTTGATTTGACCATGGTAAATCGTGAAGACGAAGATGAACAGTGAAAAGGAAATGGCGCCCATTTTTAACTGAATGAGTTAAATTCAGTTGGACTTTGGGGTTATGACACTTCTAGTCCCTCTCTTCCTTTATTCCCGTTCTAGTTATAAAAGGTTTTGGAAATATGCAAGTTTGGTCCCTGGAGTTTTAGTAACAAAGGAATGGGATTATTAATTTGGGCTTATGGGCTTTATAGGATTGGATAGGGTTTCCTTAGGGTTTTTCAGGCCCGATAGGTGTCTTGGGCCCAATAAGGGTGTGAGGTGTTACTTTTGGACTTTTGATATAACTTGGAGGGTGTTGGAAAATGGAATGTTTTTGGGTTTTGTCTTTTATTGGTTGACCTTATTTAGTTCGACTGGATTTGACTGCGGTCTTTGATTTTCTGGCTTCGGCTTTGATTCTTTGGCTTCTTTTTGTACTCTTCTGATTCTCGTGTCTGTGCTTCGGCCCGTTTTCGGACTGTTTCTTGTGATTTTTTTTTTGATATATCCGTTACCTGCACACTAAAACACAATACCAAGATATTTGTTGTCATTTTTGGTCTGTTTTGGGTTTATTTAGGCTATTTTAAGCATGAATGGATATGTGTATTTTACACTTATCTAGGAGATATGATAGTTGATCGTTTGTCGGATGCGCGTAATAGGCCTGGACCCGTGGAGTCGGGTGATTCTTGCGAAGGCAAAGTCAAACCCAAGCGTGGCCCATCATAAGTTTATCCCGTCCTTTACCTTATCATGTTGTTATCGATTCTTTCTTTCAGATATTTCGTATTTTGGGAATTGTTGTGAGACTTTCGTTCTTTTATGTCATTTCGATTTTATTTTGATATAAGTAAGTAGTTATTTGATGGAGCATCATTTATGTGTTAAGTTAGAGTAGTTTAAGATGTGCAATGTGGTATATGTGCTTAGATGTGGATTATGATTGAAATGAGTAATCTTGGAAGTAAGTGCATGTGTGAAAGGAGGCACTTATAAATATGGTGGCCAACATAATTATAAAGGTATCACACATGTAGACTTGTGACTATGATTGCATTTATTTGCGTTTGGTTGTAAGGTGGTAGTGTAATATGTTTTTTTACATGTGTATTCATGATAAGGATGGTGGTATGGGTAGAGAACCATTCTCTTACCCTAATTGGAGGATTTGTTAAGTTGCAGTCTATATCGATAGTAAGTTTCCCTTTATCTAGTATTTGCGGATTACCTGTATTAATTTTTATAGAGGTTGATGTTTTCTCGGTTGTTTGTTTTCTGTTTTCCTAAGTCTAAGCTTAGATCCTTCATTGGTTACTTTGTAGTAAGGATACCCGATTTATCCTATTCACGACGTCTTGATGTTATTGGTTGTTCCAAGATCTGCTCTTTTAGTTTAGGAGCGTTTTGTTATTTCTTGTCATTGCGTTGATTACTATATGAGTATCAAAAGTTTCTTTTTAACACTAATTTGTTCACTAACATATTAGTGTGGATCGTTACTCCCTTGGGTGCATATCCCTTGGTTTTCGTAACCCGATGGCGACATGTTAGTATTGATGCTTTTAGGTTTGCTCTGTTGATCGTTATTTTGGGTAAGACCTTACGTTTTCTTTTGGGTACGTAACGTCTTGCATGAGTTTCTTATACGAGTTCGTTTGATTTAATTTTGGTATATTGCTTGGTATTTTCATTTGTTTGCAAACAATAACATTGTGTTAAGTCTTGTACGGGGTTTTTACGATATCACCTTTTGGTATTATGGTGTTTCTTTGTTGAAGTAACATATTTTATAATTGATGTCTATTATAAAGCCCTTTTGAAGCATTGTGTTAGTTTGGTTGGGAAAATCGTGTTTAAAATTATCTTTGTAAATAGAATATGTTTTACATGGCCATGCAACTTAGGATATTAAAAATTGTTGTGGTGGCTAAATAATTTTATTTTATTATAAAAATCAGGTTTAAAGTGATTCATAGTGATAAGGTACGATATACCATTAGATAAGCATCTCTAGATTGTTATGACAACCAGAATGAATTTTATAAAGATTACATTTAAGACGATTTTATTTATTATTTAAAATGATTTTGATACTTAAAGTGACTTTCTTTATTTTAAATTGATTTTTATAAAAACATTATTTAATTTGGTCTTTCGAGTAAAGTTGATAATTGGTATAAGAATTTTCGTCTTCCGTATTGATTTTTTTATGTGTTTTTTTGTCGTGGTACGCATGTTGATTTTTTTTCGTTCGCGTGTTCACTCGGTACATATACGACGTATCCTTCTTTCAAAGGGATTTTATGTCATTTGATCCACGGCTTATTTGCATATGTGGGAAATCCCATAATAAGATTCTAGCCTTTGACTCGATATTGTTTGTTATCCTATTTCGATTGTCCGTAACACTTAAGTTCGTTGATACCGTTGAGTCGTGGAAGCTTTGATGTGATTATAGGAATGGACTGGTTGTCCAAGAGGAAGTTTGTGATAGTATGTCATGAGAAGGTGGTTAGGATACCGTTGGAAGGTGATGAGATACTTCGGGTTCATGGTAAACGTACTCAAGGAGTCGTGAAAACCTTAATGAACACAAAGGTAGGTGAATCGAAACCGAGTGATATTTCCGTCGTATGAGATTTTATTGATGTGTTTCCGAAAGACTTGTCAATGACCACCGCAGAGACAAGTTGAGTTCCGCATAGATTTGGTTGATGAAGCGATGCCAGTCGCGAAGTCTCCATGTCGTCTAGCACCCTCAGAAATGCAAGAATTGTCTGAACAACTTCAAGAGTTGAAAGACAAGGGTTTCCATCTGACTAGTCATTTTCTGTGGGGAGGGGCAACGGTGTAATTTGATAGAAGAAGGATGTTCTTTTCGCTTGTGTAATGATAATAGGGAGTTAAACAAATTACTATTAAAAAACCGTTTCCACTCCCTAAGATTGAGGATCTTGTTTGATCAGTTACGGAGGTGTCCTTTCTTAATGATTGATTTTCGGTCAGGTTATCATCATCTACTGTGTGCATGAGGATGCCATTCCAAAGACCGCATTTCGAACGAGAACGACATTTTAAGTCTACGGCTAAGCCTTTTGGGTTAACCAATGCCCAGCAGTTTTCATGGAACTTAATGAACAGGGTGTGCAAACCGTATTTAGTAGGTTTTCATGTTATTCTATTGATGACATTCTGGCCTACTCAAAGTTGAAGAGTAGGAACAGAAGTTCATTTGAAGTTAGTGTTGGTGTAATGAGGAAGGAGAGCTGTATGTTAAGTTTCTAGTAGTGGAGTTTTCTTTGGAAGAAGTGCATTTTCTTGGTCACGTGGTCAACCATAGTGTATTCATGTGGACCCGAGTAAGAGTGAGGCAGTGAGGAATTGGATGATTATTCTTAGAATTGTCAGGTTACTACCGACGTTCTTCGTGAATTTTTTTAGATTGTTGAACCCCCTCACTTCCCTAACTGAGAGGAATCAAAAGTATGAGTGGAGCATAGAACAAGAAGAGGCTTTTCAGACTTTGAAGAATGATTGTGTGATACTCCGATAAAGCGAATGTAGTGGGAGATGCGTTGTGTAGAAAAGAGAGAGTGAAATCAAGACGAGTAAGAGGAATGATACTGGCAGCCCAAAGTGAGGCGTTCAAGCAAGAGAACGTACTCACAGAAAGGCTGCATGGTTTAGATCCATAAATGAAAAGAAAAGGAGACGAGAGTTGGTACTTTATGGATCGAATTTGGGTTCTGATGGTAGGAAGTGTAATGGATGAGGCCCATGCATCAAGATACTTGGTATATCCAGGAGTGGATAAGACGTACTATAACCTTAGAGACGTGTATTGGTAGCCACGTGTAGAAAAGGATATAGCTACCTATGTTAGCAATTGTCAGATTTGTTTAAGAGGTGAAGGCTGCAATGTCAAAGACTTTTGGCTTGCTGTAACAGCCTGAGATACTTGAGAGAAAATGAGATAGAATCACCATGGATTTTATCACTAAATTTCCAAGGTCAAAGTAGTGAGTATGATGTGATTTGGGTGATGGTCGATAGACTGACCAAGTTAGCTCATTTTCTAGCTATACAAGAAGATTTCAAGATGTGAAGTTGGAAAGGATTTATATTGATGAGATAATAGCAAGGAATGGAATTCTATTGACGATCAACTCAGATTGAGATAGATGATTTACCTTGTGGTTTTGGCAGACGCTGCAGAAAGTGTTAGAGACGCGATGGGATTTGAGTACTGCTTAGCATCCTCAAGCGGATGGACAAAGTGAACGTATGATTCAGACTTTGTAAGATATAATGGGGGCATGTGTTATCAAATTGGTAGTAGTTATCATTTGAGCATTCGGTGTGCTCTGTTTGAAGCTTTGTATGGAAGGAAATGTAGGTCGCCTGTTTTATGGGCTGAGATTGGAGAAAGTAGTTTGATTGGACCGGAATTGGTTCAAGAAACGACTGATAAAGTGGTGTTGATAAAAGAGAAGCTCAAAATATCCGTGTTGTTTTGAGTGACTGTCAAAAAGAGCTACTGACGATATTAGATGCCAAACCGTTAGAGTTTGAGGTAGGAGATCAGGTTATGTTAAAAGTGTCGCCTTGTAAGGGCGTGGTTGGTTTTGGGAAGAAAGGGAAGTTAGCACCGATGTATGTAGAACCGTTTGAGATCCTTGAAAGGATTGGCTCTATAGCTTATAGGTTGAGGTTGCTCGAGGAGTTGAGTAGTGTACATAACACATTTCATGTGTTGAAAAAAAATATGTTTGGCGGATGCTAGTCTGCATGTGCCATTAGATAAGATCAAGGTTGACAAAACTCTTCATTTTGTTGAGGAACTTGTTAAGAATAGTGACCATGAAATTAAGAGGTTAAAATGTAGCAGAATGATGATAATTAAGGTCTATTTGGGCTCGAAGAGAGGTCTTTAGGACTTCAGATAAACTGAGTATCCACACTTGTTCGTTGAGCAAGGGATCATTGGGAGTTTTAGTTAAAGTTGGGAACGTAAGGTTTCTGGTAGACCATAGTATGCCCTTAGATGTGTTTGTGTGGTTTTGGTTAAAGTTATTATATGAATAAACTCGAAGTCGAGCCAATTCTTCAAAAATGTTGGGCTTTGTAACAACTTATAACTTGGTTTCAAGACAGTTCTTGTTTGATGAGTTGCGAGACCGGGTTGTAAATGACGTTGTTACGCAACTTAAGGTTATTGACTAGTCTCCTCGATGACGGGTGAGGTTCAGGTAGTTGGATGTTTATTTTTGTTTAGAGCTGTTATGCTGCTATGCCTACCCTTTTGTGGGCGGCTCAACAGTTTGTTAGCAATAAGAATATTGTTAAAGTTAGTTGAATTCAAAGTGTTGTAACTTTGGTTAAACATGGGTATGGGAGACTACTTGAATGATAAGTATCTGGCATTATTGTTTGGTAATGATAGGAGTTGAAAACATTTGGTTTTATTCGGGACGAGATTTCCTAAAGGAAGGGATACTGTGACAACCATGACTTGAGCAGGTTAGTCAAACTATTAGTGTTGACTTATGTATATGTTTCAATGTATGGGTTATGTGTTATTTGTGTTAATAGGTGTTTAAATGCATTTATGTGGATTATGTGGGAAATTGGTAGTCAATCTATTAAGTGTGATCATCTCAATGAGATTGAAATGGTGGTGAGATTGGTTAAATTCATTTCATTCACTTTTGGTGACAAGGAAATGATTTTTGTGGTTTAAGCGTTTTAGTGATTTATCGTATAAGTATTTTTACGTATACGTATTTATGTGTTAGTAAAATTAGGTATGAACAGGCTTTAGTGGTAAGAATAAGAAATAAATGAAATTTCTATTTTTGGAAAGTTGGGTTTTATAAAAATGAAAAGTTATTTATTTTTAAAGGTATAGTAAAGTGCGTTTATGCAAAAAGATATGCGCAAATAAGCTTAGGTTTTTGTAGAAAATTAAGGTAATACAAATTATTAGTTATATAATAATAAATAAATAAATAATAAATAAAAATATATAAGGAGGGCCAATCGGCCGGTTTTGGGAAAAGAAAAAGGAAAAGAAAGAAAAAAAAGTTTTAATTGAAAACAAATACTAATTAGGAATTATCTAGGATTTATATTGAGGCCTATAAATACAAAATAAAATCCCTAACCCTCCCCCTTGTAGAACCAATTGACTAAAGAGAGAAAAGAGGAGAAAAAAATTAAGGTTTTTGCTTTTTGTGAAGAAAACAAGTTCTAAGGTAAGTATTAATTAATCCTTGTTAATTATTAATCATTAATACATGTAATAATTATTATGATGGAATTAGGGTTTTATAAAATCTGTAAATTAATGATGTTTAATCATATTGCAATGATTAGGGTTTAATTAGGATCATATGGGTGTATTCGTTAGGGTTTAGATCGCGTTAGAACTTGAATTAGAATAGGGCAGAATTTAGGGTTGTGTTGTTCGGCTGTTATCTCGATGATGGTAATAGCTTTTGTCAAGTTTCCGGTGTCTATGATGTAGCTCAGAGAGTCTAGTTTCCAGAACATCCAGCCTCGAAGGTTTTTAAGGTCGGGAAGTCATTCAAATGTTGGTTACGAGAAAAGTTGTCAAAGCAGTAAATTCGGGTCAGATTTAGGTCAGATTACGAGGTGTAAAACCCCCACTTAAAATTTGAATTAGGATTATCCAACCTACAGGAGTTTAGTTCTATGTGTCTATTAAAAATCTCCCAAAGGAGAGCTTCTGATTTGGAGTCTAAGAGCGGAAATAAATTAGTGGAAAAATCTTGAAGTTAATAGACTCATGGTATTGAACCTGTGATTTTTGTTAAAAATTATAAAGCTCTGTAGGTATGGTTTAGAAAATGGTAAAGTTATGTTAAAATTCTATACTTTTGGGTAAATTGTAAGACTTTGGAAAAGTGTGTAAAATGTTGGTTTTGGTCGGGCATGGTGTCGTGGTGACCCATGAGGGTAATTAAACACCTTAGACATCCATCATATTATTGTTACATGGGCATAAGCAATTGGCTTGGTAGCGTGTAACACGTGTTGTTTTGTTGTTTAGATTTGTGCTAGTGTTTGTGGAAGCTGCAAAGCAATCAGGTGAGTTTCATAGCCCCTTTTTCTTATGTTTTCTTGTGGTAAAAATGATGCTATGAGTATTAAATGTTTTAGTTACTATGATAATGTGTTTTAAATGAGGCATGGGCTATACGAGACTATTGTATGTTATGTGCTACTTGCTATTGTGATATGGATCGTGGGACACGTTCCGTTCCCTTGTTTGTTGTGCTTGAGCGTGACCGTCTCAAGATACTGATGGATTGTTAGTAGTGAGCGTGATCGTCTTATTGCTGTGGATTGTTGATAGTGAGCGTGATCGTCTCATTGTTGTAGATCGTGGGACACGTTTCGTTCCCTTGTTTGTGATGTTGAGCGTGGCCGTCTCAACATGGTTTAGTGTATTTGCATGTTAGCTTGTATGATAGTTCGTTTAATGTCCTGCTATGCTATGTTTTATTTATCACAGTAATTGGTTTTAAAGGATTGTTATGTGTGTCTTAAACCTATGACTCTCACCAACTTTATGTTGACGTTTTAAGCATCATTTTTAGGTGAGCATCATGAGGATGTTAAGACTAAGAGAAGTGGCTAGAGAGAGACCTTAGGTTGCATTGCGGAGTTTCTCCCTTAATTTATGTTTTGCATTGTTTGGATGATTAAATGTTTGGGTTGTTGAATTGCTTAGGTGTTGAATGTCTTTATATTGGCGAGAACCTCCTTTTCTTCAATATAAGACGCCTTTGAATTAATCGATTTGTTTTGGGTATTTTCATGACACTTTGTGTCTATGTTTTGTTTATTTCATGCATATTAGTTTCTCTATATAGACACCATTATGTTGTGATGATATTCATTCTCGTTACGCCTCGTGTTTCCGCCTTGGCGGGGTGTGACATAAGATATCTCAGTGGCCTTTCTTTTGGTTGTCCTATGTTTTTAAGTCTTTTTGGGTTGAGATGATTATGCAACAATAGGGATTGGTTCTACATGAGATAGTAAAGCAGTAGTAGGTGTGTGTTAGGGTTCTTTGTGTCTATGTTTTGTTTATTTCGTGCATATTTGTTTCTCTATATAGAAACAATTGTGTTGTGATGATATTCATTCTCGTTACGCCTTGTGTTTCCTCCTTGGCGAGGTGTGACATAAGATATCTCAGTGGCCTTTATTTTTGTTTTCATATGTTTTTGGGTCTTTTGGGGTTGAGATGATGATGCAACAATAGGGATTGGTTCTACATGAGATGGTGAAGCAGTAGTAGGTGTGTGTTAGGGTTCAGTGGGTTGTCCTGAACCTTCACCCTCCACTGCTTGTGATTGTATCAACATAGTAGCAAACAAGGGTGTCACAGTCCCTAAAAAATCTTTTTCTTGCCTTCTCATGTTTGCAAAAACCTTTTTAGTATGAGAAGGTGTATCATATTCATCAATAAAAACTGCTATAAGATTTTCAATTTAATTGTTCAAAAGCAGTTATAAAAATCTTGGATACATTAAAAACTTTTTAGAATTAGGATCCAAGTTTCTCAACATACCATCAAAAATCAATTTAGAAAAATTAAACTTATGTTTCTTAGCCAAACATATAACTGCTGATGCTATATTAGTACCAAATTCATTCCAAGTAGTTGATTTAGAACTTAAACATTGTAAGATGGTATGAATGAGATACTTCCATTGAGGGGAAAAGAAAGATTTATAAAAAGTAAGTTTATTTAGAAATCTTTTCATTTACCCCATTAATTGAAGGTTTTCAAAAATCTCAGTGTTTGTAAGAAAAGTAATACCATCCTTATCATTAAAGTGATGATCTCTCCTCACGGATGATTTTGTTATTACTATAGTCTTGCTATTAACTTTGGCATATATTTGTGTTTCATTATTGACTATTTTGATCTTTGCAGTAGACCAAAACTGCTTAGTATAGGGGACAATAGTATAGTGGACTTACAGTTAATGCGTACCTGATAGGACTAGCATTAGGAAAATCAACTATCTATGCAAAATCAACATTATCTTCTAATTTTTCCAAGTATGCAACCATATTATGAGAATCAGCAAAGGTTAAGTCCGCCATTGATGAGAATTTTGAATGTCGATGATGAATTCAAGTTAGGGTTTGTAAAATTGAGATCGTAAGAGTGTTTAAGAATGATTACTTTGTGAACGAAAATGGTTTTATAGGGAATTAAGCAAACCTATAGGTAAAGTAACCAACTAACTTATGAAATACACCCTTAGCAGTTGTATCCCTAACGGTAACCTAACAGTACTAACTTAGCCCAGCAGCATTAACATTTTGCCTAGTAGCACTAACATTTCGTCCAGCAGCATTAAGTCATGCCAGCAGCACTAACTCTTGAGTTACCAGAATAAACCCTAATTTTATCCAAGTAGTATGTCCAACCCATTCTAATCATCAATCTAATCAAACAACACCTTAGAGATTAAGCATTCCAATGCTAGCAGTCAAAAATTGAAAACGACTAACATCAAGTGCTTTTATAAGTAAGTCTGCAACATTATGATCAGTTTAAATCTTGCTCACTTGAATTAATCTCTTCTCATATGAATCCTTGATGAAGTGATGTCTAATCTTAATGTGCTTAGTCTTTGAGTAAAACACTGGATTCTTAACTATGCAGATAGTGCTTTCATTGTGAATGAAAATCTTGGTATTCATGAAGTTGTATCCTTAATCCTGCATTTGTTTTGGATCTAATAACCTCATGTCCACAACAATTAGCTGCAGCTACATGCTCTGCTTCAGTAGTAGAGTTGGCAACTATAGTTTGCTTCTTGCATTGTCATGAAATCAATCTACTCCTAAGAAATTGGCAACCTCCTATTGTGTATTTCTTGTCTAAACTTACACCAGCATAGTCACTATTGGAATAAGCTTCCAAGTTAAATGGTGAGTCCTTAGGATACCAAAGGCCCAATTTAGGTTGACCTTTTAAGTATCTAAAGATTCTTTTCATATCATGAAGATGTGAAACTTTAGGTGTGACTTGAAATCTTGCACAAACACATACAACAAACATTATATCATGCCAAGAAGCTGTTAGATACATCAATGATCCAATCATTGATCTATATAAGTGAACATTAACATCTTCAGCTTCTGCATCCTTAAGCAATTGCTTTGAAGTCTCCATGGGTATACTTGCTATTCTCACAGTTGAAAAACCAAACATCTTCATGATGTCATCCACATACTTGTCTTGGCTAATAAAAAACTCATCTTCCTTTTGCATCACCTGCAATCCTAAGAAGAAAGTGTGCGCACCCATAGAACTCATCTGGAACTTCTGTGCATCAAATTTCTCAAACTCAGTGGCCCACCCTCCGACCAATTTCCAGTCTCCATTAACATAATCTTTTTAATTGATCCAAAAATGATATCTCAATATACTTAAACTAGTAGATATCACTTTTGAACCTTTTTATTGAGAACAAAGTCTTTTGTTCTATTGTCCTCCTTATGAAATCTATTTTCAAATAAATAGGTAGACAAGTCTTCATACTAGGCTCTAGGAGCTTGATGTAGACCATATAATGCCTTCTCTTCCTTATAAATCTGTCAGGGAACTTCTGGATCTTACAACACTGGAGGTTGACAGGACATAAACTTCCTCTTTTAATCTTGCCATATATAAAAATGACTCTTCAAATACATCGGGTTAAAACATAAAGTTAATGAATGAGGCATAGGTTAGAAAGCATTAATTGCTTCATACCTAGCAACTGGAGTAAAAACTCATCATAATCTATTCCCTCTTCGTGAGTGTAACCCTAGTGCGCCAACAGCCTTGCTTTGTTTCACTAACACAACTACTCTTTATCTTTCTTGTTCTATTTGACACCTTTAGTACTAATGTCTTTTTTTACATGTGGGTAAATCCACCAAGGTCCATTCTGTGTAACTTGAACTAACATGAAGTCTTTTGCATAGCTTATATCCAAGCTTGGATCTTTTAATGCCTTGGATTACCTTTTTGGGGCTCTTCCTGGATATAGGAAAAAAGCAAACAGACAAGATGAAGGTCGTCATAAGTTTTCCTTCTTAGACAGCACTAATAAAACCTTGTTCAATTTGTAGTCTGTGTCACTCTCCTTGTTTGTACACAGACTTACTTCACCAATCACATGATTCAAAGTGAATGTTCTTTATGGACTCTTGTGTTTAGAGTAGAAGGAAATGGATTATGTGGTATTAAATGTTGCTCATATCCACTTATGTTTTCATTACCAATTAAATCAGGCATGTGTGGCTTCATGCTTGTGAAGCAGTTGTAGTAACTGTTGGACTAACAGTATTAATATTTAGAATACCAGTATTAACATTTGTACTGGCAGTATTAATACTTGGCCCAGTAGTATAAACATCTTGAGTACTATTTTCGGGTCTCTCTTGATCATCAATTCCACTTTCTTTATTTACACCTTCATCATCCTTCTTTCCAGCATCACTAGAAGGTTGTAGTTCATCATTACTAGCATTCTTTGAAGAAGAATCAAATAGTGAACCATCTTTCCATAGTGGCATCAAAATGTAGTCTTGGCTAGATCCCGTCTCTTTGCTAGAATGACCTACACCAATACTTTCTTCTGTACCTACAAGATCATTAGAGTTTGTACCTGCAACAACTGGCACATAATTCATTGATTTTGTTAGAACATCAATATCAAACAACCACTTTGGTCCATCACCTGCAATAATAGCTTATCCTACTCATGAACCTAATTGCAAGTTAGTCTGCTACTTCCCTAGTTTTATGTTGTTATACCCTAAATGTTTACTATCATTAAGTATCCAATAAGAATCCTTCATCAGACTTTCCATCAAACTTGCCTAATAACTCTTAAGGTATTTAAGAATAGTATATGACACCCAAAATGGTCTCATGAAGCTTTTAGTGCTGGTGTTCTACCTCTAAACAGTTCATAAGGGGTCTTGTTATGAGGCTTAGCTACTAATACCCTATTCTGCACATAGCAAGCAGTATTAACTACTTCAGCCCAAAATGTAGTAGGTAACTTAGAGTCAGCTACCATGGTTCTAGCAGCCTTAATTAGTGTCTTATTTCTCCTTTCAGTAACACCATTTTGCTGAGGAGTTCTAGCTATACTAAATTCCTTCTTAATGCCATTCTTTTTACAAAACTCACTCATGACTCTATTTTTGAACTTTGTTCCATTATCACATCTGATTATCTTTACCTTCTTATCAACTAGTTTTATACCTCAGTTATAAAGCTCTTAATAATGCCACTAGTTTCATCCTTAGTTGCTAGAAAGAAAACCCAAGTAAATCAGCTATAATCATCAGTGACAACTAGATAATATTTCTTATTCATTAAGCTGCTCATATAGTTGGGACCAAAAAGTCCCATATGCTACATGAATAAAGGTTTGGAGTAATAGGTTTTGAATCCTTAGTATTCCAATAGGCTTTGTGTTGCTTTCCCTTAAGGAAAGCAAAACAAGTTTAGTACATTTTCAAAAACGTTTTGTAGGTAAAACCTCTCACAGATTTTCCTTAACAAGTTTAGTAATAGTTTTATTAATTTAACATGACCTAGCCTCTATGCCATAACATTGATCATCAAGTGTGGCCTTTGCATTCAAGACAAGTTAAAAAAAAAAACCCCCTTTTCTTTGGAACAATATTCTCTTAATATCAACAATGTATATTATTCTTTCTAGGAAACTTTAAGTTAAACTGACTTTCATCAGCTAACTTAATGTCATGGAGATAGAACAAAGATTCTAGTTCAGTAAAAAGAACACTGTTCTTTTTGTCACACATCTGTGAAACACTAAAAAGGTTAAACTGTAACTCCTTGACAAAGTACACATCCTCAAAATCAATCTTACCAGTTTTAAGAGTTCCTTTACCAGTAATTTTCCCTCCTTCTGAGTCATAGACGGGAGCTTTGTCAGTCTGAGTACCCGATGTTGATGCTTGCTACAAATTAGCCATCAAAATGTAGTTTGCATTGACTTCCTCAATCTCATCAAGATTTGCTCCAGCAACCATCAAATCAAATTCTTCAGCTTGGAGTTGAATTCATGCTTCTTCCTTTTGAGCAATCAGCAGTTGAGTCTGAAGATAAGTGTAGATCCCCTTTTAACAGATCTTTGATTAGCTTGTTAAAGCTTTAGTTATCTTAGATAAATTTAAAACAATTATGATAGAAACCTTGTTGTATATATAAAGATTATGCGGAATCTAACCTTTATATACCAGAAGAACAATAAAGCAATGTAAAAGTAACACAAGATGTTTCTCTCAACTCACACTATATTGAATGATTCACAAAACAACTATATGTTTTGCCTAATAGCTATGACTTTTCTATATCCCTAACTATGCCGTAGGGTTCCTTTTATACACCAAGGAAAACCCTAATGGGCTTACAAAACGCGTATAATGATAATGCATATCTATTCCTAATTTATCTCATGAATATCATAATAGCAGTACTAACTATATATGACTAATAGTACAAACTATTAACTAACAGTACTAACTATACTGGCAGTAGTAACAATGTACTGGTAGTACTTACTATTGTAACTAGCAGCACTAATAACTTAAACTATTTTCTAAGTTCTTCAATAACAGCACCATCTTGAACCAATAGTACTAACTTCCAAAGCTAGCAATATTAAGTTGAACCAGCATCACTAAATTGTAGAAGTCCATAATTCCTAACAATCCTCCCCTAAACTTGATATTTACTTGTCAATCATCAAGTTTCTTCACTATAATCTCTATAAACACCATGAGGATGTATTCAAACACTTCTTCATTATTCTAGCTGTGACTTGATAAACTTAAGAAGCTCAAATGCTATTGTGCTCTCAGCTTTTAGCTTCTAGCTTCCAGTTCAACATCTTTTGTAGTATTTCCTTGATGAGAGGATACCTTTTCTCTACTAGCATGTTGAAACATATCAGAGTACCATCCATAAGCAACGTATGAACTCCATAATTATCATAAAACTTCTAGCTAAGCAGAGTCCAATCCTGTTGATTACTCCAAATTGCATCTTCAGCATTTGGTTCAAACATTATCTTGAGATCTCCCCAAAGCAACAAATTATAGCCTTCTGGAGTATTATCTTCAAATCTTTTCATCACCAATCTGTGTAAATCTACCAAATATTGTCTATCAAACTTTCTGAGCATACTAGATAATGATTTGTGATAACTAGTATTCCCATTTGCTTTGATTATCTTGTAGACATGTAGATCTTCCATATCAATACTTCTTAAGTTATGAGATTCCCAAACAACTATAGTTCTGAGATAAAATCTATGGATCCATAGTCTCTTCTTCATCTGGAACAACTGTTAACCACATTCTTAAATTATCATACTGAGTTTTAAGAGTTTCATAGGTTTTAAGACATGTGTTAGAACAAGTTTTGTCATTAAGTACCTCTGAATCTAAGAAATCCATAAGAGCCATGTTGGTAGGAACTTCCTCTTTTGCCATAAAAATCCAATCAAAACCAGCTCCATCAATGGCTATCATAGCTTTAGAAGAAGTTTCTTTCACATTTATAGTTGTTCTTAAGCTGTCTTGATTCCTGGGCCTGCTTTCTTGGTTCCCAAGACTTTTGCACTCCTTTGCAAAATGTCCCATCTTATGATAATTAAAACATTCCACCTTACTCTTGTCATATCCAGCAGTATCACTTCCATTGATAGTGATCTTCTTACTAGTTTTTTGGTAATACCATTTTGCTCTCATACTCAGTAAGGCTAGCTACCACTTCAAATCCATTTCTTCAAGGTCATCTTCATGGATTTGTTCAAGGTCTTCATGTACAAGATGAGACCCATGTAGTTGATTGGCTAGAAATGCATAGACAGTAGCATCATTAAGTTAGCAGTGTTATCATGAGAACTAGCAGTACTAACTGGTGTGCTAACAGTGCTAACTTGAATATTAGCAGTATCAACTTTATTAGTACTCCTAGGAGATGATACAAAGGCCATATTCTGAGATCCTATGCTTGAGCTTGTGGTTATAGTTCTTTTGACCTCTTGTTCAACAATCTTGAAATTGTTGTAGAGATCATCAAAGCTCATTGTGTCAAGATCTGGTTTATTCCTCTAGACGACAACATGAGTGTTCCATTCAGCAGGCAGACTTCTCAAGAATTTTAAGTTGAGATCTTCTTGAGAAATATTTTCACCCAAGATAGCCAGCTGGCTTACAATCTTCTGAAGCCTGTTGAAAATAGAGTCAAGAGACTCTGTGCTTGGAGTACTAAAGTTCTCATACATTTGCTTTAGAAGAGTCTGCTGCATCTTCTTTATGGCTTCATTACCCCCAAATCTTGTTTGTATAGCAGCAAACAAAGTCTTAGCATCCTTGTAGTGATTAAATGTCATTAGATGTTCATTAAGAAGTGCCATTACTAACATACTTCTTGCCTTCACATCATTCTTCTTTTGAACCTTTTCTTTAGTAGTTACAGGACCTGGTATTAGTGTAGTTGAGTTACCATCAGCATTTGTTGTTGTTTGAGCTGCTGGTTTGAATGAGTTTACAGGACCTGGTATTAGGACTTGATACCACCTAATAGAACTAAAAACACATGATAGTTCTTGGATCGTTTATAGCTCGAGGTTGTTTAGACCTCATCTAAGATCATGATAACAAAGACAATAACATGCAGTGGAATAAGAACAAATCAAAGTTATCATAACAAGGTTTTTCTTTATTAACACTCTAAGACCTAATATTATTTGATCAGAATAATACGGTTACATCAATGAACTGTAACAGGATCAAGTTACCTTGACCTAAAGGCTAATACTAACTAATCTAGGCGTCTACATTAGAGAACTCATGCCTAGACACACATACACTTTACTGTTTGGTACACTTTGGAACACACGAATTGTGCACCTAAACCTAATAACCTGTATCTCTTTATATAATAGAGATATTATGTTTTATAAAGGATAAGTATTAGGAAACAACTAAATCTTCCTAACTTTTATAATAATCTTCTATAATCTTCCATTATTTGAAGAATTCCTCCTTTATCTTTTAAGTCCTTCATCTTTCATATGTTTTGTCTTATCAACTCAAATATAATTCCCAATAATAGGTGGTATTAGAGCCACAAGGCTCTTGATCTATGGGGGGGGGGGGGTTTTTTTTTTTTTTTTTTTTTTTTTTGTGGGGTTTTTATTTTTTTTTTTTTTGGGGGGTGAGTTAATAATAAATACAATATTCTATAATTCTAATAAGATAACTGCTAATCTTATAACTTAAAAGATAGAACATATCTTTTACAAAAATATCTTATAACTTATCCAATATATAATCTTAATAACTATCTTTATCTTTATCCTTACTGAAAGTAGAAATTCTTTTGCAGTTGTAATCCTCAGCAGTTGTAACCACAACATTAACTGTTATTCCACAGCACTAACTTAGCAGTGTTAAAAAAAAAAAAAAAAAAAAACTCCAAGAATCACATGAAGTTCCTTTTGATCCTAACAGTATTAGCAATTGGAAGGAAATTTTGAGAGAAAACAGACAATTTACGGACCTACACCAACAGTCTCAAAGAGTATACTCTCAGCGGCTGGAGACGACGTCACAAGATACACGTGACGCCGTCACAATTCATCCCACGACGATGTCATAAGAATTCATGATGGCGTCAGCTCGCACGACTCGGCCTAAGATCTAGAATATTCTCTTTCACGACGGCGTCATGATTAATACGCGATGCCGTAGCGTCAGCGATTTTCAAATATACCAAACCCAAAATAGGGTTTATGTTGTAACTTAGAGTAAGCAAAAGGGACGAACTTTAGTTCATTGCAGCTTTATTAGGATTGATTTTAGGGCCTCAAAACCGCTATGTACCTCCTTCAATTCATGTTTTAAATAAGATTAATCTTAATCATTCATTATTTCCTGTTGTTTTATTCTTATATTCTTGGTTATCTTTTAACATCTTGGCTAAACCTCTTATTGTGTTCATTTATGATTGTATGAAACCTAGAATATAGATCTTAGTGGTGTTGCTTCTTGTGATGAATATGCATGTTAGGCTTTAAAAACCAGCTTTTGTTGGAAATTATAGATTTGATGAGACAAAAGAAACAAGTAATGAAACAAAAGGATCAAAATTGTCATTAAAGAATTCTACAAGCTGTAGGAGATATTAAGATTCTAGAAGATCTCTTTAAGAAGATAGAGATCAAGTTAAATGTTTAAAAAATTAATGTTTTATCTCTTGTAAACCATAAAATATCTCTAGAGATAAAGAGATATCAGGTCATAGTTTTTTAAATACACATAATAAAAAAACATGTGGTGTGTGTGTATCTCAAACATGTATACATCTAAGCTTTGTGATGATAGCCCTCAAGATCAAGGTAACTTGATCCCTGTTATAGGTGGTAACACGATCTATACTGATCATATTGATTTGAGGCTTGGTGATACGTATGTTAATAAACCTGTTCAATAACATTGCTGTCTTTTATTTAATTCCGTTGTACATATTGTTATCATTGTTATTGTTAATCCTAGATATAAGTTCTAAACAAACTTGAGCTAAACGATTCTTAACATATGGTATTAGAGCCATGTGGCTCTTGATCTAGGATACTACAAGGTGTTTTTATTGTCGAATTTAATGAAGAATAAGTGTATCAAGTTTCTGGTGATTTTGGGTGAAAAGCAAATTCGATGAATTAGGGTTTTCACCAAACCCTAATTCAGTAAAAGTAAAACATTGATTTTCATCTATACAACTTCAAGAAATTCGATTCAAGAAGGGATTAGGTTGTTGAAGGTTGTTTTAAGACAAGATTTGACGCATGGGTTTATTCTTTGAAGTCTCAGTTCCAAAACTTTAAAATGTTATCTTCAAAGTACTAATTTGTGTTTGTTTTGTTATTATTAATCTGATGGGGTTTGATCATGCCATTTACATTAGTTATCTTATCATTCTGCACGTTATCAAATCAAAACCCTTGATACATCAAATCATAAACGACCTATAATCCTTATTCGGATCTTTAATACTGTTAGGGTTACGTTTCATTATTTTTAAGGGTTATGGTCGCTATGGTTTGATCCGGTTATGGTATTAGGGTTTCCGTATACCCTGTTTAATATGCTCTTCTTGATGGTTCTAATCATGGATATTGGTTTGGATTGATATCTAAGGATAATACTTAGTACTGCTCAATGAAATTTTAGTATTGCTTGAGTTCGAATATATGAGTTAGTACTGCTTTGTGTTTACACTTACTATTGCCATAAGAGAACTTAGTGCTGCTAGTTATTGTTTACCACTGCCAAGACTCCTCGTTACTACTGCTGCTAAAGACGAGATATTAGTAACAGATTAGTGATAGCTTTGTGACCGATAAAGCGTTGCTAAATGGAGTTGTTAGTGTTATGTGTTTCTAAAGAAGATAAAGAAGTTACGTTGCCTTTGATCATTTGTTTGATGTTTATAATTGTAAAAACACACGTTGATTATTGCTATAAAGGTTAGTCAAGTAGGGGAAGTTTTGTAAAAAAGCTCAATACTGTTTGTAATGAATTAATACTGCTGGCAAACAAAGGTTTATACTGCATGTTCATTGTGTACACTCGTTACACTTGCCATTTTTAATTTCGATATCGGCCAGTGAAGTTTTTTGTTTCTCGGCTAAGTTTAAAGACTAGTAACAACACACACAATTGGAAGGTTATTACTGTTAACTTAAACCAAGAATTTAAAGGTCCGTTTTTGGATTTTCTCGATTTAATTGATTACGAAGAAGGTTGTTTATTGCTTATTTGTTTTACAAGGTTTTAGTTGTCAGTTTTACAGGTTTGTGTTCTTATCATATCTTAAACGGCTCACAACGTTTAGAGATAACTTGTTCGTGCTTAGAAACGATGTGATGAAGACTTGACAAATCTAGCAAAGATGTGTGATTTACAAACTTATGGTGCTCAATGCTCACATTTGCTATCACTTGTTATGTGTCTCATAGAAGTTGAGGATTTTTGTCAAGAGATCGCATTCTACTTATATTTCACAGATTTATTTATGAGTTTGACGTCACGTGGATAGTCTAAGATATAAGACACAAGTTTGGGTCGTTCTACTTCAGCATCAAGTTCGTTATACTTAATTTTCTTCATCAAGTAATCATTACATAGAGCCTACAGAATTGAAGATTCAAGAAATTGTTAACATATGGGTTTCAGGGGAAGCTTATTGTTAAAATGTTTAACAATTTACATGCGTCGTTGAGGTGACGGTTTTTACTACTACTAGTCATTATTACTACTACTAGTGTAAGTTTCTACTGCTCGAATTCATTTATACTTATTGTGCGTCATGGAGGGTAATTCAAAACATTAGAAAGCTTGGATTAGAAGTGTGATACATGGTTTGTGGTTGTGAAGATTAAAGTTGCATACTTTAGTCC
>BQNB010047385.1:0-43149 GCA_026074375.1 Tanacetum coccineum | reverse complement strand
TTCTATCCATATGAGTGAAATTTATAAGAGTTCCCTTACTTCAATCACACCCAACTCACTTATTACAGACTCTCTCATAATGGAGGATGAGCATCTTGACACTATTTCAGAAACGGAATCGAACGAAGAATATGAGTCTAGTGTTGAGGACCTAAACCTAACCCCAAGTGAGTCCGAGGATTTATCCGATATTGAAAGTGAGTGTAATATGCCCTTTTGTGATGATTTTACGACCTTTTCTAATCCTCTCTTTGATTTTAACAATGATTTTACCTCTAGTAATGACGAGTCACTTTTTGATGAGGACGTTTTGGAAGAAAATTTCAAAATTTATTCGAACCCTCTTTTTGATGAAGAAATCATTTCTACTAAGATAGATCCGCATCACTTTAATGCAGAATCTGATCTTATAGAATCTTTGCTTAATCGACATACTTCGATAGTTTCTTCTCCTAAGTTTGATTCTCTTCTCGAGGAGTTCTCCGGTGAACTCGCTCATATCGATTTGATTTCTCCAGAAATTGATGAAGCCGACTTTGATCTAGAGGAAGAAATTCGTATTGTTGAGAAATTGTTGTATGATAATTCATCTCCTCAACCTCCAGAAGAACTTAATTCTGAAAATTCTGGTGCTATAATCGAAACATTCTCTTTATCTCCTATCCCCGTTGAGGATAGTGACTCTCTTATGGAGGAGATTGATACTTTTCTTGCTCCGAATGACTCGATACCACCGAGTATTGAGAATGATAACTATGAATCGAAAGGGGATATTCTTTTTCTTGAAGAATTTCTTAGCAATGATTCCCTTTCCCTTCCTGAAAATGAGTCATTTCATTTTGATCGTTATTATGATCCATCATATCCTCGTCCTCCTGTGAAACCACGAGATGATGATGGAATTCACTTTGATATTGAGCCCGATACGGGAATTTTGACTGCTAAAGTGGTGGATGATATTTCTGAACATTATGTTCTTATGCCTAGTATTTTATCCACCCATCCCACCCGTTGTCCAGTGATTGACACTTTGCTTCCATTTTCATCTGAAAATGAGAACAAAGTTTTCAATTCTGGTATTCTTGCTTCTAATGAGGAGAAATCTCCTCATCTCTTATCTCATTGGGGCTTTAAAGCTTTCCAGATCATTTCTGATTTTTCTGAAAGCCCGATGATGATTTATGGAGGGAACAGTCCTATCTTGAATGTTCCATTTCTCCATTTCTATCCTCCTTGACCAACTCAAGTATGGGGGATCGAGTCAAGCTTAGTGACTCATTAATAAACAAGCGCTTCATGGGTGGCAACCTATGCTTATACTAATAGTAGTATTATTAAATAAGTGTGTTGTGAGGAGGCTCGCCTCTTCCTTTCTCGTGTTTTGTGGTTTGTGTTGTTTTTTAAGGATTGCCCCGGATTTTAAAGACTCTCGTGCTGGTGGTTTTGTCCTTCGTTCACTCGAGCTTCAATCCTTAGCATGATTTTGAGAATCCAATATCCTAAATCTTATCGACTAACGTTTATCTTTGAGCATACTTAATAAGCGGCTTTAGATTTACGTAGAGACCCTTGTTAAAACATTGAGGACAATGTTTAGTTCTAGTATGGGGGGATCTATCAATTTGATTGTGTCTGCAGTCGTTGTTTTCACGTAATCCCGTTTTTACCACCAAAATACCAAAAAAATGAAAAAATTTAAAAAAATTTCCAAAAATAAAATAAGTGTTTTGTCACAATGTTTGACTTTCCTGCTGGGTAGAATAAGAATAAATTTTGACTCGATCGAGCGTGTTGAGCTCTTAGCTTTGTCCCTTAACCGTTATAAACTTGACTAAGCTAGTTTATACTTGACTAAGCATTCGCGAATCTTTTTATGAAGTTTAGATCTAAACAAACGGATTATTTGGAAATCTACAAGCTCATGTGTGTAATTGTGGCTTTTTCTCCCCTAATTTTATTTTGAGATCCATAAGCCATAATCGGACTAATAATACTGCAATTTTTTAAAAATAAACTTAAACAACAATTTTTATGATATATAGTCAATAAAAATTTTTTTGTCTTAGTTTCAAATTTATACTTAAATTTATCTTAAAAAGAAGTCCTTGCTCTTCCTATATATCATGAATAAAGTTTAATATAAAAAAAAAAGAAAAAAAATATGAAAAAGGTAATAATATAAACTGTTGGCTAATAAAAGGTTTACCGCCTCTTGCCGGCACATAAACCGATGTGTCAGTCTTCAAAAAGAAGTGGCCATATAAGAATAATAACCTGAGACTGAATAAAAAGTTTGGTTTCAATCTTGTGCCCGGCTCAGAAGCCGATGTTTGCAGTCCATTCAAAAAGGTCAAGTGATTTGAATATATCATGGCAATGATAATGTAAAGTATTTGATTAATAACGATAAGGGAAAATCGTCTTTTTTCCTTAATTTAAAAAATGCTTTTCGAACAAAAACTATTTCCATTTTAAGTTTTCCTACGGGAAACCTAATGAGTTTCTTTTTGAAAGCCCCGAAAGACGTGAGTCTCGGTACTAGTCACTAACTGGGGTGTCAAAAGGCCTGGTCACTTAGCCCAAGGTATGGATGTGCCGAGACGAAAAGTCCCCCGCTACATTGGATGAACTCTCCTCAAACCTCACTATTCTTGGTTGGAACTTGAAGCATAGAAATTTTTGCAAAACGGATGATCCATTTGTTGAAATATTCGAAATAGCACATACACCTTATATAAATTCGGGAGTGAAAAGTTTCACAATTTACACATATATACTAGTGTTAGCATCTAACTTATATTTAACGGTGATATAGTTCGTTTTATAGCTTGGTTTGGAAATACGTGAAAAAGACATGAACGATGAATTTACCTTTTTTTGGGGTCATTTTAGGATGAAATGTTATCTTGTTCGAAGATCCCTAAAGTTTTTAAAATAATGAAAGTCAAACATGTTAGTTAGTTGAGAAAAAGAAAAAGGAAAAATACAAAAATATTAGTGGTAGTTATTGTAAATATAAAAAATGGTCAAAACGGGGCTTTTCAAGACCATTGATTCTTTTATTCCCTTTGATGAACACTTAGCTACTTTTCGTGGTAATTAGTCGAGGGGGATCGAGATTCTTGGTTTTCTTAAGTGTTTACAACTTGTTTCCGCCCCCAAAAATTTTTGCGTGAGGACACGGCAATACCTTAGTATGGGGGATTTTGGTATGTGTTAAATTACACATACCTTTTACCTTTAAAAACGACCTTAAAAGACCAAAAACGCACATAAAATGCCAAATATATGCTTGTTTTTGTGTAAAGAGCGGAAAAAGTCAAAGTCAACCAAAAAGTCAACCCCGACAAAGTCATAGTCAAAGACGAAGCCGAACCCGAAGAAAAATTAATGGGCCAACCCATACCCATCTAATGGTATTACTTGCGTTCATGATCAGCCCATTAACATAAATCTAACTAATGGCCAAAACTAAACCAATTATCACGAAAATGCCCAATGGCCAATGTAAACACAATCGTGCCAAAGAATATAATGCCGAAGTAGCATTTACAGCCAATACCGCACAACTTAACAAGTCCGGACTACTATTAACTCAAAAAGGACCAACGATGTGAACACAAGGACGAACTTTGCAAGAGTAGTATACAAATTGAGGGACTAAATTTGTCAAACCCTCAAACCCCTTCACCACAAGGACCTCCTGTGCAATACTTCTTAACAAGATCAGGGACCATTTTTGTCAAAACTCAATTTTCAACCCATATCAAAAATGGGCACCAAAACCATATTGTTTATCTTTCTCTTTCACGTGACCCTGCACCACGAAAAAAACCCTTATACCACACCCCATCAATAAGTCAAAGGATTTTCCACCTTGGCAATCCTGGGATATTTGATTGAATGATGAACATGGTCACAAAATCAATGGCTGTGATTTATGGGCTTGGTGAACAAGAAAGATGGAGGGCCAAGATTGAAGACTTCAAGCCTCTCACACAACAAGCACAAGTAGCACAGCTCAAGACTTATGTTTCTTCTATAAATAGGCTAGATATCTCAGTTTAGAACTCACGTAATTTAGGAGTAGTATAATTTACTTTTTAATGTTTTTAATTTATGTTTTAAGTCTTTAAATTCTGTATTTTACTTTTAAAAAGCCTTGTAACCATTTTAAGTTTTTAATGAAATTTAATGTTTTATGCTAAATTCTGTTTTTAAGTTAATGCAATTTGTGTTTTAAAATTGTTTGTTAAGCTCATTTAAACTCTTGGTATCTTTCTCTTAATTGTTCTAGACTTAACAATAATAGCATTTCAGAAGCCTATATTGTTTAAGTCATTTGACCTAAAAATCTGTCAAAGCTTTTGGATGATAAGCTGGCTATGGAAGAGCTTATGGGTAATTTAGATTGCTTATTTCAAATAAGCTTGGTAGGTTATTAGAGCTTATTTAGGTTGTATATCCCTGTTTTGAGCAAGGGATTGAGGTACTCTTCACTTTTTTTACTTTAAGCTTATTTTCATTGTTGTGCTTATATTCTACTTATTTCTACTTAATTTCTGCTTATTCTATTTTTTAAAAGTTAATTTTGTCTTTGTTATGCTTATTTGATTTAGTATAAGGCTTATCTTGATCTGTTTTAGTTTTAAAATGCAAAATCTGTCCTTAAAGGGGTGTTTGGCATAAGATGCAAAATGGGTCAAATTGGTGTTTTTATTGGTTTGAGTCACCAAGCCAAGTTTGTCAAGTTCTTTTAAAGTAATTTAATCTGTTTTATAAAGATGTTAAGTTTTAAAATTCACTTTTAAGGTTGTTAGTATTCATTGATTGAATCTGTGGAATGTTAGATTGATATATCAGCTCATGTGCTTAGAATTTGATTAAGTGCTAGTTTTTGTCTTTTCCATGCTTGGTAATGCCTAAGAATGCAGTATGATTAGAATAATTTAAGTGTGCAATTGTGGTTAAGTTCTTTTTTTTAAAGTAAAAGTCTCATTTTCAATCACAAAATTAGATAGTTTAAAATAGGTTTTAGTTTTTAAAATCCCTTGCATTAGTAGTTTGTAGCATGAAGTAAATCTGTTTGAGCTTATTTTTGCATTTAAAGTCCTTTTTCTAGCTTAATTATAGTCTGCAAAAAGCCCTTTTGTCTTTTTAAAGAAAACCAAAACTCAGCATATGCTGAGTTCAACAAGGCCTTTTCATAAGCCTTTTTCCTAGCTTATTTGTTTTTCAAAATACTTTTTCTTTACAGATCATTGTAGCTTAAAGTATAAGCTTTAAGATTTGATAAGTTTCATAGCCAGAAGGATCCATTTAAGAGCTTAAAAATAAGCTTAAAAGTGATCCCTTAGGTTGTTTGTTAATAGAGTTTAGCTTATAGCTTATTTGCTTTTTATGTGCTTATCTGCTTAATTTTCTTTGCTTATTTCATGTTGCATAATGATTATTAATCTAGCCTAGTTATTTGCACCTTTGCTTATTTGCCTTTGCATTTTGCTTATTAGTCATAAAAAGCCAAAAGTTTAAGTTGTATGATCATTTAGTTAAGTTTAAGCATTCTATCAATTTCTTTTGGCTTTTCACCAGCTTATTTTTAAGTTTTATAAAAAGTCAGTTTTTTAAAGTTGGTTATTTTAGCTTATTTTACAAGTTTGCAAAAAGAAAATAAATAAAAAAATGTTTTTCAAAAAAAAGAGAGGCATGGGGGTCAAAAAACCCGATGACCTCCGTCCCTTGCACACACTAACGTCCCAAACCTACACACACACTAAAACCACACAGCAACCAGATAGGGCCATCTGGTTATGAATTGCACAATTTAATACTTAAGTCCTTTATGCCATTTTAGATTATCAGTTTTTTTAGCTTATTTACCTGCTTATTTCAACTGCTTTTTCATATCATTCATTTTTCTTAGAATCAGAATAGTTTAAAGTATTTTGGGTGAATTTTTCAGATTTTTATAAAAACATTTAGTATTTTTAATATTTAATTTAGATAAAAATAGTTTTTAAATCATAAAAAATTAAATAAAAGTCAAAAAATTATAATTCTTTTTTTCTAAATTTTCTTTTATAATTTAGGACTTAGGAAAATTAAATTTACATTTGTAGGGGTAAAATTTTATAATTTGGTTTTTTGAAGAACGGATTTCGATCCCGTTCTCGTTTTCTTCGTGTTTTTAACTTTAAATGCTTTCATCTTTGGTTTACTTTTATTTATTCTTGCATTTTAGTCACTTATGATTTATATAAAGTTAAAAAATCATCTTAGGATTAAATTTTGTTAATTTAGGTTTCGAGTCGCTTTTTTTTAATTCTCGTTAACGTTTTTCGTTTAAGTCTTTAATTGCTTTACTTGTTTAGTTGCATTTACATGTTTTTTTTACGTTTTGTTTAGTAGAATTAGAAAACCAAATCCAAATCTTTGATCATTCAAGCATAAATTATCAAACGTAAACTCGATTTTCAAATTCACGCCTCGACGGGAAACGACCCGAGAGATTTTAGATTTTACTTTGGTCAAAAGTAATTTCTTTGAATCTTTTGGAATACGTATACTATACTATATATTATAATTACCCCTAAAAAGGTGACTATTAATGGAAAATTACACAGAGCAAAGTATTGGAAAATTACGGGTTGTTATAGTCCCTCAACCTCACAGAAATCTCGTCCCGAGATTTAGTTGAGTGATAGAGTGATATTTGGAAACAGAAGTTCTCAGCTTCTACAGTTTCTAGTCTGATGGCCTACTTTGTTACAATTCTGACACCAAATAAGAATTCCTACGGTATTGTAATATCCATCCTTTGATATCACGTTGGTGAAAGTTGTGGGTTATGGGCCTACTATGCTTCCGTTGTGCCACTCTGATTTACTCTGATTCACTTGGTTTCTTGGGGACTAATTTGTTTTCTAGTGTTCATGGAATAATAGATAATGATCTTCACGGAATTAGATAGCTTAGTGTGGGATATAGACTTATTAAAGGAATAGTCTAGAAATGGTGTAGTTGACTTAACCGGTGATGTTGGTCCTATTGATGTAGATGGAGATAATAAGTAGTCGTAATATAGATCATAGGGTAAACAATCATGACCTCTATATCGTAGAAAGGTGAGAATGCTAGTGGGAAAAAATACCTTAGTTAAGTCCCTTCCGAAGATTTAAAAGAAGTGCTTTCTTCTTGGTTGAAGCCAGGAGTAATAGTCCGATAAAAGCCTATGAATAGTCGGGAGCATTTGTAGAGAAAAGAGCATCCTTCATATCGTAAACATATATGATAAAAGGATTTGTGGGAAGACAAATTACTAATTTAACAACCTAGTGGAAATAACATAAGTTATTTATATATAATATAGTAGTGTATTATCTGCCATGGAAATTTCTTAAACATACTATTCTGGAAACTGTAGTGGCAAGGAGGACTTTCTGGGATAGAAAAAGTAGTTATAGTGTAAGTTTTAACCTTGTTCTCTATAACCGAGGCTCTGGTACCAATCTGTAACACCCCTATTTTTGACATATAGCAGCGAAAGCTAATTTTGGGTATTAACTTCATAATCAAACATCCATAAACATAAGAAAACGACTCGTAAAGAGACGTTTTGGGAAATTTAGTTATCATTCGATAATATCAGAGTTTTACAAAAGGAGGTCCCAAAATCTACATGAAAATCATATGATTGAATGATAACAGTTGGATGTCCTCAAGTCCAAAGCCACTCCGTGCCATAAGTTGCTCAATTGCCTTGATAAACAATCAATAAAGGTCAACACAATGTTTGAGTGAAGTTCATAGTTTATGATAAATAGTTTGAATACAAGTCATCAAAATCAGTGGGTTACGTTGTTATACACCCATAACAGTAATAATTGTAACGAATACAGTTATCATGGAAAACAGTAACGATATTATTGCCCTAAGCGTCATGCACTCTCAAACAGAACCAGTTAAATATCAACCAACATGATATAACAATACTATTGGCCTCCATGTAGGTAATTAACACATATACCTATTATGAGTTTTCAAATATAGAGTGGTTTGTTACCTAATCTGGCTAACAACCACGTAACTTTGTCAGATCTAATAGTACAAATCCACAATATTCGCCATTATCAACGTTACGGTGATTAATGGCCCATGATGTGGGGGGACTTGTGGCATAAAGTGACTTAGGCAATAATATATCAGGATAGCATACAGTTGGAAAAACACTTGTATTCATAATTTGTAGCATGTATCCCCCTCGCAGTTTATGAAATATTCAAGAGATTTAAAGGCGAGATTATGAACTCACAAAGTCTTAAAAAGTAAATGTGTCATTATAAGATAAACGGGCATGTAAACGAGTATGTATTTAAGTTTTAGACGAGTACAAATAAGTAAACAAGTTTGTAACGAGCATGTATCCCCCTCGCGGGTTTATGAAATATTCAAAACATTTAAAAGCGAGGCTATGAACTCACAAAGTCTTAAAAAGTAAATGCGTCGTTATAAGATAAACGGGCATGTAAACGAGTATGTATTCAAGTTTGTAAACGAGTATAAATAAGTAAACAAGTTTGTAACGAGAATGTATCCCCTTCGTGAGTTTATAAAATATTCAACAGATTTAAAGGCGAGGCTATAAACTCACATATCAGTTTTAAGTACTTGTATATATTAAAAATAATTGAGCATGTATCCCCCTCGCGGGTTTAAAACATTCAAAAGATTTAAATGTGAGGCTATGAACTCACAAAGTCTTAAAAAGTAAATGCGTCGTTATGTAAACGAGTATGTATTCAAGTTTGTAGACGAGTACAAATAAGTAAACAAGTTTGTAACGAGCATGTATCCTCCTTGCGGGTTTATGAAATATTCAAGAGATTTAAAGGCGAGGCTATGAACTCACAAAGTCTTAAAAAGTAAGTGCATCGTTATAAGATAAACGGGCATGTAAACGAGTAGGTATTTGTAGACGAGTACAATAAGTAAACAAGTTTGTAACGAGCATGTATCCCCCTCGCGGGTTTATGAAATATTCAAAAGATTTAAAGGCGAGGCTATGAACTCACTTCATATAGTTGAAAAATACTTGTATTCATGATTTATAATGTGTATCCCCCTTGCGGGTTTATAAAACATTCAAAAGATTGAAATGCGAGGCTATGAACTCACAAAGTCTTAAAAAGTAAGTTCATCATTATAAGATAAACGGGCATGTAAACGAGTATGTATTCAAGTTTGTAGACGAGTACAAATAAGTAAACAAGTTTGTAACGAGCATGTATCCCCCTCGCGGGTTTATGAAATATTCAAAAGATTTAAAGGCGAGGCTATGAACTCTGATAAGTGTAAAATACACATATCCGTTAATACTAAAAATAACCCAATTAAACCCAAAACACAGTGAAAAATGGCAAAAATATACTTGTTTTTGTGTTTTGTGTGTGCAGGTATGGATATATGAAAAATCACATGAAAACCGTCAAAAATGGGCAAGCACGGACATGAGAACGGAAGAGTGTACAAAAGCCGGAAGCCAAAGCCAGAAAAGTCAACCCTCAGTCAAACAGTCAAAGGAAAGTCAAACAGTGGTCAACTACAAAAGACAAAACCCAAAAATATTCTACTTAAGTTCTCCAACTTTTAGAAAAGCTCACAATTGGTCCTTGGGCCCTTATTGGGCCTAAAAACCTTAAAAAACCTACCCGGACCCAAAAAGCCCAAAATAAAGCCCATTTTCCCTAGCCCATTTCCCTTTCATAAACTCCAGATCCATGGACTTAATTGCAATTTCCAAAGTTCTTTTTACACTAGAAATGAGATAAATAAAAGACAAGGACCATTTTTGCATATATCTCAAAGTTTAACTGAATTTTACCCATTCAGTTGAAAACTTGGCGCCAACCATGGTTACTGTTCATTCGTCACTCCCAAAATTTACCAAGCTGTCAAACCAAAGGGCAATCCAAAATTAGGGGGTGTAAACGTCAATTCAAGAGCTCATTAACAAGATGGCAAGGCTAAATCAGTCTAATCACTAGCTCTTATTAGCTCACTCTCAAGGGAATCACACGTGGCAAGAGAGAAAACACAAGAAATTGGTGGGTTTTACACTACAAGCACTCTCACAAGTAGCACAAAGGTGTCACATCAAGGATTGCCAGCTTGGCAATCCGTGTGACTACCATGTGATCCAACGACTCAAATTTGTGATCCAATGATTGGAAGGATTGAATGGATGAGATTAAAGGAGTAGGCAGCAAGGCAAGGGGCTAGAAGGATCCATGACTGGCTATAAAAGCCCTCACTCCTCACACACAAAGGGAGAGAATTTTAGTAGCTTATTGTAGTTTTTATTGCTTATTGTAATTTTCTATTTTTAAAAGCTTTTCTAGTGTAATTTCCTTTCCATATTGTAATCAGGACCTAATGGTTGACTCTTAATAAATAAAAATCAAAGTTTGCCTTACTCTGTCTTTTTAAATCTTTTATGATCTAAATGTCTTAAAATAGTCAATAAGCTCTCATAAGCTCCTATAAGCTCAATTCAGCTCTCAAGAGTCTATAAGTTCTTGATTTGAGCTTAATAAGCCTTAATCATACCTTAACAATAAAATTAGCTTAAAATCTTATTACCTTTGCATTTTGGACTTGTAGACTTATGGAAGGGGGGGGCTTAATTTGGAAGAGCTCTCATGGACTATTACCCTAGCTTATTTAATAAGCTAGTGAGCTTGGTGCAAAGCCTCTAAAGAGCATTTTATTGCCTTTGTTAAGCTAAGGCCAAAGTAAGTCTTCATTTTTACTTTTCCTATTTTCATTTCTAGTTCAAAATTATCTTAATTGTTGGCTTAATAGTGAAGGACTCCTTATTCTAGCATTGTTCCTAACTGCTTGATTTAAGTATTAGGTTTAGTTTTCATTGTGCTTATTATTATTCCATATCTCTGTTTTTAGTTTTATAATATTTTAGATTTCATATTTCAGTTTCTTCTTATAAACCAAAAAAAAGACAAAAATATTAGTTTCAATTAGTGTAGACCTAAGGGATTTTAGCTTAAAATCAGTTGATAATTTGGTTTAAATAGGTTGTTATAAAAGCTGAAACCATTAGTTATCAATATCTAAAAAGTTTATAAAATCTGTCAAAAACATAAGGATAGTTGGTTAAGTATATTTGACCTCAAAAAGCATTTAAAACTTGAGCAAATTTGTTTGAGTCATTGTAATTTCATTTAAGTTTAGTAATTAGCCAATTTTTTAAAAGTAAAGATCAACAAAAATGCTCAAAAATTTATGCTAATTATCCTTTGAATCAGCACCAGGGTACTTTTACCTTTGTATTGTTTGAGAAAAATCTAATCCAAGCCACACGACGACAAGGCTTGGATATAGCCTTGTTTTGTGTTTCTTACACTCTAATTGAGTTGTGTTTAAGTGCAGGATTAACCTCAATTAACCTGCCCTACTTTTGGACCTAATCTGTGCAAAGTGCATCAGCAGGAACAACTTAGTTTCTTCTGTTACTTTTGAGTCCTCAATTTAGTTAGGTTAATATTAGTTCTTAGTTTAACAAAATTCAGTAGCAAATAGTTTAAGATATAGCTAAATATAGATATTAGGTTTTAAATTTCAATTTTTGCTTATTTTCTTACTATGTTTTGCTGTCAAAGTCACAAAAAGTAGAAAGACCAACAAACAGTTAGCAATAGAAAGTAGTTTTTTAAAAATTCCAATTTCCTAGCTTATAAGTTTAGGTTTATATACTTAAAATCATAGCTAATAAGTAATGTTGTTAAGCCCTGCAATAAACTCAAGCTCTGCTAGTTTAGATTGAGTACTATACTTTAGCTTATTTTGATTTTGTGATATTTTGAGCATATACCTGAGGTTTGCTTTGCTACATTTGTCAATCACATTTAAGATAAGCTCTAGTTTAATCTAGCCAATTAGCTTTTCACATTTTTAGTTCATAACACATTATAAGCTTTTCAAGAACACTTTATTTGCTTTTTCATTAAACTTAAATATAGCTTTTTACAAGCTGAAAAGTAAAAACAAGGGAAAGCCACTTACTGTTTTCAGTTAAAAATAAGATTCTTTTAGAGCTTATTAGTGCTTTTCAGGACCAAGTGCTTATATATAAATTTGTCACTGACCAAATTTTTTTAACCAACATACCTATTATAAGTTTTCAATAATAAAGCTGTTTTTTTAAAACTAACCCCTTATTTATTTGGGCTTAATTGTTGCTAGTCTTTTTAAACTGGTTGCCCTCAGGGTAGAAAGAGTAATTTATTAAGTTTTAATAATTGCCTTCCTCATTATCCTTCGTCTGTAGTTAGATTTGCAATGGCACTGTTAGTGCCTTTAGGATTTTGCAATAGTTAGTCCTTTAGTTAAGTTTTAGTTTAGTTTTTTTAATTTAAATAATAAATAGGTTAGGTTTTTTAAAATAGTTTTAATTAACCTATAATTAAAAAGTAAAATTAAGGGCTTTTAATATTTATTATAAATTTTCATCTTTTAATTTTTCTAGTTAAATTTTTATAAAATTTTTTAGGCTTATATTTTTTTTAATAGTTTTATAATTTTTAAGCTTTTAGTTAGTTTAAAAAATTCATATCTTAAAATCTAAAAAGTCAAAAATAGTGATTCCTTTTTCTAAAATTTTCTTTTACTTTGTTTTATCTAGGAAAAAATAAAATTTCAATTATTTCTAATTTATTTTTTTAGAATTTAATTAGATTTAAATAGTTTTTAATTAATAAAAAATTCAAAAATAATCGAAAATATTTTATTTTTCTTTTTAAAAATTTCTTTTATCTTAATTTAGGTTTAGGAATTTAATTTTCATTTTTAAGACTTAATTTTGATTTACTTGATAATTAGTCTTCGTTTTTTTTGTTTCCCGTTTTACCTTTTTAAGTTGCTTAATTTTTTTCTTTAATTGTTCCATTTTTAATTGTTGCTTTTATTTGGTAAATTATAAGATCATCAAATATCTTTGTTTTCATTCAAATCATAAGCCAAACTTAAACGAGGTTTCAATTGCCAACTATTCCAGTTGGTAAACTCACCCAGGTGGATCATTCTTACCCAGTTAATATACGTAATTATATATTAAATTATATATATCTATATATATATAATATATAAAAAAAAAAATTTTGAGAGTTGAATTTTACTAAGGTGATAACTAACTTGGTAATTTTTCTTAATTTGCTCTTGAAAATTATTAGAAGTATACTTAATTTAATTATGTAAAAGCTACAATCAGTTTCTGGCGCCGTTCCAGGGGAACTTATTGTTAAGATTCCTTTTTTTTTGTATGTTGATTTGGTTTGAAGATCAATTTCGTCCCTCGAAAGTTTTATCTTGAGTTTATAAATATCAAAAAAAATCCAAAAAAGTTAAAAAAATAAAAAAGTAAAAAAATATTTCCCATTTTTTTCTATTAGTATAGCTCACATATAAAACAAATCAAAAATAAAAAAAAATTGTCCTTTAAAAATAAATAAGATACACAAGTAGGTAAACTGAACACCACATATAATACTCTCAATCGAGTAATTATCATAAAAAAGTTCGGTGAACTTAAAAAGATCCCAATCGAACCAAGATTAAAAACTTACTATTGTGTCACTTACGAAGTACGGCTCACCTGAAAAGCAATTATAAAGAGTTACCGTGGAGTAAGTTGATTTATATTGGTATTTAAGATGTCTTCCCGTGAATCCGTTAAAATAAGATGCTTATAAAAAATATTATGTAATTTTTTTGTTTACATTTTAATTTCATCATTTTTAGGTGAGCGCACTCGATCTCGAAGCTCGTAAATCGGAAATCTCGACAACAATAATTAAAAAATATCGCACCCCCAAAAAAATAAGCAATAACACGGTGTATACCCCAACTGGGTTATTGTTGAGGAACCCGAGTTTCCAATGGCCGACAATCGTACCATGGCTCAAATGCTACAAGCTCCCATCGAGGGATACGAAGATGCAATTGTTGTTCCACCGATAAATGCAAACAATTTCGAGCTTAAACAACCTTTGATCAATCTTGTGCAAAGTAATAAGTTCACGGGTAGACAAGACCCTCATAATCACCTTTGATTTTTCAACAAAGTCACTTCAACGTTTAGACATCCCGAAGTTCCGAACACTTTGATTAAGCTTTTGCTTTTTCCTTTCTCTCTAGACGGTGAAGCCCGAGATTGGCTAGATAAGGAACCTCCTAGATCAATTCTCACATGGGATGACCTTGTTTTAAAGTTCATAAATCAATTCTTCCCACCTTCGAAAACAACTTACCTTCGGAATGAAATCACCACTTTTTACCAAAAACCAAACGAAACCCTTTCAACGAAGACATGGACGTTTTAAAAAGGACTGTCTCATCAATGTCCACATCATGTATTTCCTCAGATTACCTCAACTTGATATATTCGTTTTACAATCCTTGAATACCAATGATCAAGATGCCTTAGATTCCGCCGCGGGTGGCAATTTTCTAGATAAGATGCCTCGAGTAAGGTTTTAGGCGTTAATTAGAAAGTAAATCAAAAGTGCGTTTACGTCAAGAAGTCGTCCAAAAATAGAATCAAGAGCGATTACGAATGTGCTCCGTCTTCCTACTTCTTCCACCTTCTATAAATCTTTTTTAGATTCAGACAAATGGCCTGGCCTCGCCTTATACTTGAAGACCAAAATGAATATTCAGTGAGCCTTTAGAGAAAGCGATTAGGTGAAAAGAAATGCACGAATCCTGCTACCGTTCAAAACCGTCTAGAAGTTTTGTCACATGTGGTCAAACCATAATTTCAACAATTGTCCCGATGAACAGGCACTATTTCCTTTTCATGATAATATTCATCAATTCCAACAAACCGCCGCCGTTGGCAATTTTGTTCAAAGGAATCCTCCCTAATTTGGGCAAACCAAATGAGACCACCCGAGTTTCAATCAACCAAATTTTTAAACAACCAAACAAACCAAAACCGATATCAAGGAAACAATTTCAATTCAAATCAAAACCGTGGAGGCAATTTCAATCAAAACTCCAAAACACTCAAGAGACTGTAATATCAAACCCTCCATAGCTAACCCCCAACCAATCAACCTTTGGGTTAATCAAGCTTTACACCTCCCTATTTCACAAATTCAAGGTGTTTTCCTAAAAACGGATTATGAAAGTTATGCAAAGGTCTAATGATTCGAACATGAGGATAATTTTCAAAGAAACCAAAATGATTTTCAAAGAGTTTACAATGATTCTCAAAAGAAGCAAGATGATTTTCAGAAGATGATGCTCAGTTTCATGCAAAACTATCACACCAACCAAGCTTCAAGTTCAAGTTCGTTACCAAGCAATACCATTCCAAACCCTAGGAACGAAGCCAAGGCAATTACCACACGAAGTGGTGCCTCATATGACGGACCTCCAATTCCACCGCCGGTGGTGGAAAAGGAAAGTGAGGTGACAAAGGATACGGAGCTACCTAGCACCGAAGACATCCAACCTCCATTAGTCCAAGATCAAAACAAAGACAAAGAACCAATCAAAGAGCCTTCTTTAGCTCAAAAGACCAAGACTAGTTTGCCTTACCCTTCAAGACTTGCAAAAGAGAAAATTCGTGAAAAGGATGATATCCTAGCTTCAAAGTTTATGGAAATTTTCCGTAATCTTCACTTTGAGCTAAGTTTCGCGGATGCTCTCATTCATATGCCAAAGTTTGCTCCAATGTTCAAAAAGATGCTTAATAACAAAGACAAGTTAATCGAGTTAACCAAGACACCTTTGAATGAAAATTGTAGTGCGGTTGTCCTTAAAAAGCTTCCGGAAAAGCTAGGTGACCCCGGTCGATTTCTTATTCCATGTGATTTTTCGGAGTTTGATAATTGCTTAGCCCTAGCCGATTTAGGTGCTAGCATAAATCTCATGCCTCTTTCCATTTGGAAAAAGCTTGGACTCCCGGGCCTAAATGATACTAAAATGGTGTTAGAATTAGCCGACCGAACAATTTCCAAACCAACCGGTGTAGCCGAGAATGTTTTTGTCAAGGTAGGAAAGTTCTACTTTCTGGCCAATTTTGTTGTTCTTGATTTCATAGCCGATCCTCGAGTACTGTTGATAATTGGGAGACCTTTTCTTAGGACGGCACAAGTTTTAATTGATGTGTATGAAGGAGAGATAACGCTTAGAAACGATGATCAATCTTTAACCCTTAAATGTGGTGATATACCTTCTATTTCGTACAACAATCTCGAATAGTTGAAGAAAGTTGATCTTATTGATGTCACGTGTGAAGAATACTCACAAGAAGTTTTAGGATTTTCCGACGAAATTGCATATGGCAATCCTTCTCCCGGATACGATCCGATTGTTTCAAATTCTTCTCCGACTCTCACCCCTTTTGGGGATAGTGATTTTCTACTTTTGGAAGAAGCTAATACTTTTCTTGCTCTAGCCGATGATCCAACTTCACCGGAAGTTGATGAAGCTTATTATGACCCAGAGGGGGACATTCTCCTTCTTGAATCTCTTCTTAATAGTGATCCTTCGCCGTCACTAAATCAAGGAAATTACTTACCAGAAATCAGGAAAGAGCTTAAAGTTTGTAAATCCGCCGAATCTTCAATCGATGAACCTCCCGAGGTTGAACTTAAGGACTTACCACCTCATCTCGAATACGCATTTTTAGCAGATAACAACAAGTTGCCTGTCATAATTGCCAAAGATTTGAGTGATGATGAGAAGACCGCTCTCATAAAGGTTCTTAAATCCCGAAAGCAAGCAATTGTTTGGAAGCTCTCTGACATTAAGGGTATTAACCCGGAATTTTGTTCTCATAAAATTCTAATGGAAGACGACTATGAACTAGCGGTCCAACATCAGAGAAGGGTTAATCCAAAGATCCATGATGTCATTAAAAAAGAGGTTGAAAAACTTCTTGACGCTGGATTGATCTACCCAATCTCGGATAGTCCTTGGGTGAGCCCAGTACACTGTGTACCAAAGAAAGGAGGAATGACCGTAGTAACCAATGATGATAACGAATTAGTGCCGACAAGACTTGTAACAGGATGGAGAGTATGCATAGATTATCGTAAGTTGAACGAAGCTACAAGAAAAGACCATTTCCCTTTGCCGTTCATGGATCAAATGCTTGAGAGACTCGCAGGAAATGAGTACTATTGTTTCCTCGACGGTTTCTCGGGTTATTTCCAAATTCCAATTGATCCAAATGACCAAGAAAAGACCACATTCACCTGCCCATACGGAACGTTTGCTTATCGCCGCATGCCTTTTGGTTTATGCAATGCACCAGGCACGTTTCAAAGGTGTATGATGGCAATCTTCCATGACATGATTGAAAAGACAATGGAAGTCTTCATGGATGATTTCTCGGTTTTTGGAAATTCTTTTTCTACGTGCCTCACCAATCTAGAAAAAATGCTTAAACGGTGTGAAGACACCAACTTAGCTCTAAATTGGGAAAAAAGCCATTTCATGGTGAAAGAAGGTATCGTACTCGGACATAAGATCTCGAAGAAAGGAATTGAAGTCGACAAAGCTAAGATCGATGTGATTTCTAAGCTACCTCACCCAACTACCGTTAAGGGGATTCGAAGTTTTCTCGGGCATGCTGGTTTTTACCGAAGATTCATCAAAGATTTTTTGAAAATCTCTCGACCCATGACCCATCTCTTAGAGAAAAACACTCCTTTCAACTTCGAGGAATGCATTCAAGCTTTTCAGACCTTAAAGAAGAAATTAACCGAAGCTCTAATTCTGATTGCCCCCGATTGGGACCAGCCCTTTGAGCTTATGTGCGATGCAAGCGACTATGCCATAGGTGCGGTTCTGGGGCAACGAATTGAGAAACACTTTAGGCCTATACATTATGCAAGCAAAACAATGACCGAGGCGGAATCGAACTACACCACAACAGAAAAGGAAATGTTGGCTGTGGTGTACGCTTTCAAAAAATTCCGGTCATACCTCATCATGAATAAAAGCATAGTGTATACGGACCATTCTGCCCTTAAGTACCTTTTTGCCAAAAAAGATGCCAAAGCAAGATTGCTAAGGTGGGTTCTCCTCCTTCAGGAATTCGATTTCAAAGTCGTTGACACGAAAGGAGCTGAAAACCTTGCGGCAGATCATTTATCTAGACTTGAGAATCCTCATAAGGATGTGTTAGAAAACAAGAACATTAATGAAAATTTTCCTTTAGAAACTCTTGGAGTTATTTCTTGTAAAAGTACCCCATGGTTTGCTGACTATGCAAATTTCCATGCGGGGAATTTTATCATCAAAGGAATGTCAACTCAACAAAAGAGGAAGTTTTTTAAGGATGTCAAACATTATTTCTGGGACGATCCCTATCTTTTTCGAACTTGTGCGGATCAAATCATTCGACGGTGTGTGCATGGGCAAGAAGCTATTGATATTCTCAAAGCTTGTCATGAAGGACCCACCGGGGGCCATCATAGTGCCAATCTCACCGCTCGGAAAGTATTTGATGCCGGTTTCTATTGGCCCACAATCTACAAAGATGCCCATGAGTTAGTCAAAAACTGTGACTCATGCCAGCGTCAGGGAAAAATTTCACAACGAGATGAGATGCCACAAAATTCCATCCAAGTGTGTGAAATCTTTGATGTCTGGGGCATAGACTTTATGGGACCATTTCCATCTTCAAGAGGAAATAAATACATCCTCGTAGCTGTTGATTATCTTTCAAAATGGGTTGAAGCCAAGGCGCTCCCCACAAATGATGCTAGAGTTGTAGTTAAGTTTTTAAAATCTCTTTTTGCCCGATTTGGAACACCAAGAGCTATTATCAGCGATCGTGGGACCCATTTCTGTAATGACAAATTTGCTAAAGTAATGTCTAAGTATGGGGTCACTCATCGTCTAGCTACCGCTTATCACCCTCAAACGAGCGGTCAAGTGGAGGTGTCAAATCGCGGTTTGAAACGTATTCTAGAAAGGACGGTTAGAGAAAACCGTTCTCATAGGTCAGAAAATTGACGGATGCTTTGTGGGCATTCCGTACTGCTTTTAAAACACCAATTGGTTGTATGCCTTACAAGCTTGTTTATGGAAAGTCTTGTCATTTACCAATTGAGTTAGAACATAGAGCATACTGGGCTTTAAAACATGCTAACTTCGATTTTAAAACCACGTTGATCCACGAAAGCTTCAACTAATGGAACTTTAATGAGCTTCGTGATCAAGCTTATGAGCTTCTTTGATCTTTATAAAAAAAAAAAAAAAAAAAAACAACCAACACAAAAAAAAAAAAATGGAGAAGACGAAGAAGCTTCACGAACTCGAAGATAAAATCCGCAGTTTCAATTGTTGGTGATCGTGTTTTGATCTTCAACTCTCGTCTATAAGATATTCTCAGGAATGCTTAAACTCGTTGGTCAGGTGGGGACCTTTCACCATCACCAAGTTCTTTCCATACGGAACCTTGTGTTTCTCTACCTGATGGTCTAAACTTTAAGGTGAATGGTCATTGTGTGAAGCATTTCTTCAGAGGGGACTTACCACCAAAGGAAGTCCAGGATCTCCACACTCTCCCTAAGGACGACTGAATTCAGGGATCGAGTCAAGCTATGTGACTCGGTTCAAAACAAAGCGCTTAGTGGGAGGCACCCCATGCTTATCCATATTTCTATTTGCTTTTTATTTCCATGTGTTGGTTGAGGTGGCTTGTTACTCTTCCGTTCCTTGTGTTTGTTGTTTGTTCTTGTGATTGTTTGCAGGTAGTGAACCAACTTTTTCTGTAGACTCTCAGTGTTCGGTGATTTATCCCGGTTTCACTCGAGCTTCCTTAGCCTTTGTGGCATTAGTTTGGGGTAAATTCGATATCCTAAAGATTATTATCGTCTAACATTTATCTTGTAGCACACTTAATAAACGGCTAAAGATTTTTGTGATGCTTTTTTCATGTTTGAGTTATGCATTCGACCTTTTTGAGTTCTAGTATGGGGTTTTTAGGTCTTAGGCTAGGAAACATGTGGGACATGTTTGATTTTAGTATTGGGGTGGTATATCTCGATATGATATGCCTACTTTTACAGTTGTTCTCACGTACCCCGTTTTCCCAACAAAAAATTTCAAAGATATGAAAAAAATTTTTAAAATTTTAAAATATAGGTGTTTTTGTCACAAATTTTGACTTTCTTTGCCTGGGTAGATTAAGAGTTATTTTGACTCGATCGAGCGTGTTGAGCTCTAGCTTGTTCCTTAACTTTTAGGCTAAGCGTTCGCGATTTTCGCGAAGAACGAAAAATGATAGAGTTAAGTATGAGTAGGATGCTAAACAAAGATTATTTGGAAATCTTAAGAGCTCATGTATGTAACTTGTTGCTTTTTCTCCCATAAGCTCTTAACCGGATTAATATACGTGCTGTTTTTGGAGATTAAACTTAAATCAACAATTTTTATGTAATATATATAGCAAAAATTTTAGTCTTAGTTCAAATTTATACTTGAATTTTTCAAAAAGAAGTCTTCTTTAAATAAATCAATAAAAAAAAATATATATGATGATAAAATGATAAAAAATAATAATAAAAGCTGTGGGCTGATAAAAGTTTACTACCTCTTGCCGGCTCACAACCGATGTGGTAGTCTTCTAAAGAAAGCCCATAGTAAAAATAAAGATCCGAGACTGATAAAAGTTTGCTGCATCTTGCCGGCTCACAACCGATGTTGCAGCCTTCTAAAAGGTCGAGGGTTACAATTGCATAAATGTCTAAATAGTTAAATTAAATTAATAAATAGATTTCTTTTTGTTAAATTCAAATATGCTTTTGCACTTTGACTATTCTATTTTATAAGCTATGAATATCCGGGAAACCTGAGAGTTTTTGAAACCTAAGGTCCGTGAGTCCCGATACTAGTCTCTGTGAGGTGTCAAAAGCCTGGTCACTTAGCCGCAAGGTTGGGATGTGCCGAGACGAAAGTCGCTACATGGGATGATCTCGCCTTCAAATTCATTATTCTAAGGTGGAACGTAAAGCATAGTATGTTGCAAAAAGTTGATGCATGGTTGAAATTCATAATAGCACACTCACTTAAGATATAATAAATGTCGGGAGTGAAAAGTCCACAAGTTGCAAATATGAGTAGTGTTAGCATCTTAACTGATATTTAGCCATGATTTTGTTTTAAGCTTGGTTTGGATAAGTGAAAAGTCGAGGACGATGAATTTATCCTTTTTGGGGCATTCTTGGATCGAAATGCATCTTGTTCTATGATCCCTAACAGTTATGGAAATAATGAAAGTCGAAATATTATTAGTTTATTTCTATTAAAAAAAAATTTGGAAAAGTTTTAGAAAAATGGGAAAAAGGGGTGTTTTATAACTTGTGATTTCTTAATTTTTCCCACAAAAATCTTTGCTACTTTTCAAAGGCTTAGTTGGGAAAGTTTTGAGGTATTTGGTTATAAGGCATATAACATTGCGTGAGGACACGCAATCGCTTAGTTTGGGGAATTTTGATATGTGTGAAAACACATATCCATTTTTTTAATCAAAAATAGCCCTAAAAAGACAAAATTATGCTTTAAATGCTTGAATATTGCTTGTTTTGTCTTTGTGATTGTGTAGGTACGGATATTGCAAAAATCTCAAGGGGGGAAAAAAATAAACGGTCAAAACGGAAAATAACGAACACGGAGAACGGAGAGACACACAAAGAGCCCGGAGAATGCTATCAAAAGTCAACAGTAGTCAACTCAAGTCAACCTTCAGTCAAACATGGTCAACACAAAAAGACAAAATCTAAAAATTACCAAACCATTCCCTCATAATTAACCAAATTACAAAAATGGTCCTTTAAAGCCCTAACGGTGTTAACTTTCTATTAATAGAAGTTAACACTCGTTAACTTTCTTATAACACAAATCAAGCCCGAGTCCAAATCAAGCCCAGACCCGGGTAAAAATCTAACACCCCTTTATAAAAGAAATGGAGCAAGAAAACTGGTTTACACAATTTACCATCTTTTTCGTTTTACCCCAATGTCAAAATCAAGGGGCAAAATGAAATTGATAGCATGGATATAAGATTCGAGCTACAAGGAATGACATGGCACCATAAAACGTCACTCAAAACTCCTATTGGTCTAAACCCAAAAAGGGGAATGACACGTGGTCTGACAATAAACACAAGGGAGATGGATTTTGTGCTATAACATCTCACGAAAGAAGCACAAGGTGTCATAATCACGGATTGCCACGCTGGCAATCCGTGTGAGCTAAATCTAATCCAACAGACCACAATAGACATCCAATGATTGAAGGAATGAAGGGACAGGATCCAAGAAAGGCTAGAAGACCTAGAAGCATCTTTGGTAGGCTATAAATAGCCCTCACTCACTCACACATAGGGGATCTTCTTTTCTTGCATTTTTCTCTAGTTTATAGAATAGCTTATGTAACTTTTTAGTTTAAAATTGTAATTTTCTTTCAAGCTCTTGTAATTTCCTTTTATTAAGTATTGTAATCCGTTTTTAATCATTAATAAAATCATCATTTAGTTTTCATAAACTGTTTTCACTTATAAGATCTTATTTCTCTCAAATGATTGTGTTCACTTGTTTCATAAGCTACTCTCATAAGCTCAGATCAAGCACTTTGAGTCTCTAAGCTCAAAGTGAGCTATTAATAAGCTCTTAATCTACTTAAACAAATTAAATCAGTTAATTACCTTTGCTTTGGATAAATGGACTTATGGATGATAAGCTTAACAAGGAAGAGCTTATGGGACCCTTACCAGCTTATCCTAGGATAAGCTGGAGCTTGTAGACAGCTCATTGAGCCTCAATTGCCTTTGTTTAGCTAAGGCCATTTGTAAGTTTTAATTTACTTTACTGTTCTTAATTCCTTAGCTTATAGTTGCTTATTTTTGCTTATCTCTTGCTTATTGGTGCTTAATTCTATAATATTGTGCTTGTTAAGTGTTTTTAATAATCTGTTCTTAAGTCTGATAGAATAGAACTTAGTTTACATCTTAGTTGTCTTTAATCTGTCAAAAAGTAAAAAATATGAGCATAATTAGTTAAGCTTAGTTTCTGTCTTAATAGCTTATCGTTTTAAGTTTATATAAGTGGAGAAAAGCTGTTAACTATCTGGTATTTGAGTTTGGTTAGATAGATTTCATTTTCTCAAGCTAATATTGATCGTTATGAAATTAAGGGAGTGTTTGGAACAACAATACTAACCTAAAGTTAGAACTGCTTAAGTCCTTTTGGTCTTTAATATTGGTTTAAATCTGTCATAGTTGTTTGTCTGTGTAGGATTTATAGGTTAGATTAGGTTTAATCAAATTTTTATAGGATAGTTTGCTTTGTATTTTCATAAAAACTGTTAAAAAAAATACAAAAATACTAGTTTAGCTTATAGCTTATTGATTTTGCTTACTAGTTAACTTTGATGTGCTTAATATGATTTATATTAGCTTATTATCATCTGGTTTTCAAGTTTTAATTATTAAAATTCCTTTTTAATAAGCTAAATTGAATTTTCATATAATTAAAGGAGTGTTTGGATTTGCTGTGTTTGACTTTCAAAAGTCAAGCTAGGTTGCTAATTGATTTTGAACTAGTTTTAAATTCACTTAAAACCAGTAGTAAAGTTGTTTTCATAGATTAGACTTTAGAATTTAGCAAGTTAAAGTTTAGTTTTCAAGGCTGTGCACCAGGGGAAGATTTTCTTTTTAAGAAAAAGAGGGTTTTTGATCATGTTTTTTAAGCTTGGACATTGGTTTTTTAGTGTTTATTCACACTAAATTGGAGTGTACAAAGCAGTTTTAACCCCTAAGGTCAACCTTGCAAATGTTTACCAATTTGGGCTATATCAGGTAGGACCAAGTGCAGTATCAAACTGCAATCCTTTTTGTTCAAAATTAAGCTAGCTAGAGTAGTTTTTATCTTTCAAAATTAAGTAGACTTATAGTTTACATATAGGTAAAGATAGATTAAAACTTGCTTTTCATATTCTAGCTTATTATATAGGGTAAAATAGCTTTTAAAATTCATTAAAATTTTGAAAAAAGCCAAAAACAGTAGTAAGTAAGATTTAGCTTCTAGTTTTAGAATTTAGATATATAGGACTAGTTTTTATGTATCAGATTTATAGCTTATAAGTAGTTTGTTAAGATTTCAAAAGTTCAAGATCAGTAGTAGCTTAATGTGGATTTTAGCTTAATTAGTTTTTGAGCTTAAAGTGTGTTTCCCTAAGTTAGCTGTTTAGATCACTAGATTTAGAAGTTTTAAAGTGTTTTCAGTTAAGGTAGCTTATTAAATTTAGCTTCTAGACATTACAAGCTTTCAGAAACAGCTTTTGGTTTTAAATTTAGTGCTTATTTGAGATCTATGCAAGCAATTAAGTAAAATTTAGCTTTTTGGCTTTCAAAAGCCAACTTTCTGTATCAACTAGTTTAAACAGCTGATTTTGTGCTTATTATTAAGTTTCAGCTTATATTGTCTTTATTAAAGTTGCTTAAAAAAAGTTATCTAAAAATTTTTGTTCTTTGAGTTTTCATAAAAAAAAGAGGAAAGTGGAAGTCGGGGGTGAGCAAGACTCAAACCCCCGACCTCAACACCCTCAACCCTTTATAACACCAAAACACATACTCACTACCACTGCGCCCTTGGGTCTTATTCGGTATACATTTACATCATTTATTCTTTATACACATTTAGCCCTTATAAGCTTAATAAGCTGTTATAGCTTATTTTACAGCTTATTCATTAAGCTGTGATATCAAGATTATTTTTCCTAGGATCTAATTAGTTCAAGCTATTTTCCGTATTTTTTCTAGAATTTTTATAGTTAGTTTAGTATTTTTAAACATTTATTTTCATTAAAAACTTTAAAAAATCATAAAAAAAGAAAAATAATCAAAAAAATATAAATCTTTTTTAGAAAATTTTCTTTTATCATAAAGTTCCTAGGAAAATTAGTTTTGCTTTCGTAGGGTCTAATTTGCAAAATTTCGATTTTTAAAGAACGGGATTCGTTCCCGTTTTCGTTTTTCGTGATTTAAAGCTCATTACAACTACGTTTTTGTTTTTGTTTTCTCTAAACTTACTTTTTAGTCAATTAGAGTCCATTTAAAAACAAAAATTTAAGTTAGGTTTAATTTTAGAAATTTAGGGTTTTTGACCTCCGTTTAGGGGTCCCGTTTTGCGTTTTTAGTTAAAATTTGGTTTCCCGTTATTTGACTTCGTGCTTAATTGTTATAATTTGTTTATTTTAATTTTTTAATAGTAGATAATTAAATCATCCTTTTTTCCAATTCAAATCATTGTCCGAACATCAAACGTGGTTTCAATTTCATAAATTGTTAGGGATACGACCCGGGAATCATACTTCCCGGTTAATATACGTATTATATTATATATATTTGTTTGTGAAGATTTTCCTTTCTACCTTTGTCCTCAAGGGTAGTTTGGTAATTTTCCATCATATTATATATTTTATATTTTACGTGTATAGAATTGCTATATCACACATCATACTGTCGACGAAACGTAATCTCTTCCAAATGACTATAACCGAAGAATTTCTTGATCTTGAGACTGATAACCGCTATGATCCTGTGCCTTGAGTAAACATCCTTGGAAGTTTCCATGTTGGTCGCATATCCATAGAATCTCTGACGTTTTGGACCCCAGTGGTATGTACCCTAGTAGGCGTGTTTGTCGTAGTCTATTGGTACTACACTCCAAGTAGTTCTAGGGATCCGGTCTTCAATCTATTTGACTGGACCATAATCAGCAGCCTTCGTCTTTGTTATGGAAGTAGTGTACTTTTGATTTGAGCTTCCTCCTTTTAGATATTCAAGGTCATTGTTGATGAAATGATCGAAAGGAATAACAAGACGTCCTTGTGCATTTGGAATCAACGGTAGTGGCTTTATGAGATTATGGGATATTGTCGTTCCTTCAGGAATTATTCCAGTTAATTGTCATTGTAGCTTGAAGACTTCTTCCAAGTGATAGTCTAATTCAGCTACACTTTTACACGTACCTTTTATAAGATCATAGTAGGGACCGGTTAGGCAGTTCTGAGTCATAAAGATCAATCTTGAGTCTTTTATCATGGGAAAGAGATAAACGATAGGAGTGGCCATAAACTCATCGAAAGAGGATTGCTTGCCTGCAGCTTGTGCTAAGTCAGTTCAATGTTGAGGAGGTAAATCAGAAACAGTCTTTGTTAGGTGCCATTCACGATCAGGAGTTGGAGAGGTTGGAGGGTGCCATTGACGTTCATCTTGTACCTCTCTAGCAGGAATGACATCATCATCACCTGTAATGAACTCTAGATGTGTAGTCTCATTCAAGTCGGTAGGTTGAGATCTGGAGGCCCCTTTCGAAGAACTTGTTGTCCTGCTCTCCTTACAAGTTGGTTCTTTGGATGACTCAGCTTCCTTGCCTGATCTTCGTCTCTTGGTCCCTCGGTTTGATCCAGCGGAGGGTTCTTCATCTTTATCTTTATCGTCCCTTGTTCTTGGAATAATGAGAACATCACCATAAGAGGAAAGGAGGTCCTTGTCTGTGTTATAGGCTTCAACCAATGCGTTGTAAAGATTTTTCTGAACATCTGATCTGTCAATTGATTTATTCTCCTCCATTTTATCCATTAGAATCCTTTTTAATTCAAGTTCTGAGAGTGAGGAAGCAATTCCGTAAGATGTCTGAGGTTGATTGGTGGAACGAATCAACACTTCAGCTCCTAGAGATTCAGTAACATACTTCTCAACTTTAGACTTGATCTTTGATGTTTGTGTTTTGACTTGATCCTTGATAAGTTTCTGCATGTTGGAATCAAGTAAGTTGAGGAATTCTTCGAACTTGTTTGATTTGAGCTGAATAGCCACATCTACTGCTTCCTTCATCTTAGAACCAAGGTATTCATTAACTATGCCCGGTATAGATGAAATGGCTTCAGCAAAAGGATTTGATTGTTTGAGCTTAGAGAGATCAGATTCCAACGCGGTTACTCTTTGATTAAATCCGAATACAGATGCAAAGTTAGGAAGTGGAAGCGGTGTTGTGGATGGATTAGTTGTTGTAGTAGTGGTAACAGGTGTTTATTGACTTGATTGAGTAAAAGGAAAGAGAGGTGGAGGGATTGTTGTAGTGGTAGCTGGAGTCGTTGTGGCTACAGAAATAGGTACATTGACTAAAGTAGTTGATTCTGTATGAGGAGTCAGGATAGAGTCAATACCTTCATCCGTAGTAGGAGAGATGAACTTTGAAACCAGATCTGACACGGATGAACTTTGCTGTTGGACAACAGGAGTAGCAGCCGTGAGAGTCACATGGGCATCTTCCGTGTCTTTGGTAGTGTCATCTTCAGTCATGTCAACATCACCTCCTTCCAGATTGACATTCGTCACGTCTCCTTCTTTGTCTTCTTCACCATCTTTAACCTTATCCATCATGTTTCGTTTTCATCACTTTCATTTAGATGTTGATAAGCTGATGGTGTTTGTGGACAACTGATATGTTTTCTCTTCCTCATCTTCTTCGTCATCTTCTTGTTCTTCTTCGTCATTGTGTTTATCTTGATCATCAGTTGAGAAGGTGGACAACTTTGGATGAGTAATGTTGTCACCATCATCATCTAATTTTGTTGCATTATCATCATCATCATGTGCATCTAAATCTTTGTTAGCATCATCATCTTCATCATCATCATCACCGTCACTAAAGGTCCAAGACTCTTCCTCACTATTAGAATGATGTTCGGGTACATAGGAAACCTCTGGTTTGTCACCAGTTCCTTCATCTGTACCTGTCTTCTCGTGTACTTGCTCATCAGGAACCTTTGACAGGATGTTAACTCCATCACTTGAGCCACTTGCTTGTGAGCTATGTGTCTGAATTCGACTTCTCTTGATAGCTATCTTTAGTTGTTCAGTTTCAGTCAAAGCAATCTCAGAGAGAGTCTCTAAACGTTGCTTCTGCTTTCCTGAGCCAATCAGCTTACCAGTTTGTTTGACTCTTTTATCTTTGGGGTCTGTGGAAGGCTTCTCCTTAGGTATCATTTCAGAATCAGCTTTCTTCTTATGAACACTTGCTTTTGTTTTTTGAGGTACTTCTCCTAAAGCGATAGCATAATACTCTTTGTAGGACTCAGAGTTTTGGATGTCCTTGTTTGTCAATAACTTAGGCAAAATTGCACCGTACAACTGTGTATCCTCATGCCTGGAGATAACATTGATTGTGGTGAACATGGGGTCTTCCCTGGCATAGTGCCAATTAATCTTGGTCCTCCGTGGAATTGATGGATCTTTTGACATGAAGAAGTTGACAATAAGCTTGGTGAAGCGTGGGTAGTACATCACATTAACCTTCTTCGTATTCTTATTCTCTACTTGATAAGTAAAGTCCTCCCACAGAAGAAAGGCATAGTCAACATTCTTTTTATGGTACATGCCCCAAATGATTTGAGCTTGAGATAAACGAAGACTGTCATAGGAGCTTTTACCACTGAGACACTTGTTGATAACCGCAACAAATGATCTCCAGGGTTGATGTAGCTTGTTGACATTGACATCTGTAATCTTCCTTATCTCTCCACTGTGACCAAGACTTACGAGAAATGTGAGAATTTCTTGCTCAAAGGGTGGTTCATCAAATTTCTGATTACGGATTTTAGGGCATATTTGAAGCATTTCTCTAAAGTACTCAAGATTGACAATATGTTTCTTGTTATTCATCTTGAATCGAATCGAACGGTTATGAACGGATGCAGTAGCCCAGAACTCTTGCATATAGATCTCTGGAACATCAGCTGAGGCTTGAAATGCCTTGTAGAAGGGAGTGAGCTTCAACACATCATAAACCACTTGAAGAGTTGCTTCTTTTGACTTGGATTGAGTAAACGTAGGATTACATTTACCAATCTTAAGGTCGGTTGGCTGAGCAAATAAAGGCGTCATCCATGTAATCTGTTTCAGCCTTTGTGTATGTCTTGATTCTGCTTAAGAAAGAGTCAATGCAGTTTATAATGTGACATGATTAATTACGCTTTGAACCTTTATGACTTTTTAGCACTTTGAGATCAGACAACTTGATAGGATAAAAGGTTATATGGACAAAAGTCAACTATTTTAACTCATTTAGGAATAGTTAGTTTGTTTTAATACATAGTGGATAATTTAGTAAACATAAGTGAATTATAGTTAACCTTGGATTTGTCAATCTTTAAATGTCTAATTGAACTAAGTGAATTCTTAATTTGACCTTATTTTTGAAAAAAATGATCTTTAAGTGTGTTTTGTCAAGACAAGTTTGGTTCCTAAAGCTTTTTCACTTGTTTAGTTCACAATATAATAGGACTCGTTCGACTCTAAGCATTTTAACTATTTCGGGTCTCAAAGAAGCCAAACTGATTTGGTTTACAATGAACATTAACTTGTCGGGTCTTAAAGTATCCAACTCTCTTTGGTTCCTAAGGTGTAAACACGATCGGTCCTCAACTGGGTATTTAAACTCGTTTGGGTTTCTCTCAGACTTAGTCTCGACTCGGTCCTAAGGGTATTACACTCGGTTCAGTTCACACGGGACTTAGACTCGATTGGTCCTCAAAGGGTATATACTCGTTCGGTTCTTACAGACTTAGTCTCGATCGGTCCTTAAGGGTATACACTCGTTCGGTTCACACAGACTTAGACATCGGTCCTCAAAGGGTATACACTCGTTCCCTTCTTACAGACTTAGTCTCGATCGGTCCTTAAGGGTATACACTCGTTCGGTTCACACAGACTTAGACTCGATCGGTCCTCAAAGGGTATACACTCGTTCGGTTCTCACAGACTTAGTCTCGATCGGGTCCTCAAGGGTTATTACACTCGTTCGGTTCACACAGACTTAGATTCGATCATGTTCTAACAGTGGGTCATCTAGTTCGGTTTCTTATATAACTTCACAAACATGAATTATTAGGCATTCAAACTTGTTACATTGACATTCTAAGCATAAGGAGAATTTAGTAAATATTCCATCGTGAATTTACAGAATCTCAAGATGTTATTTACAACAAACTTCGCATTTTGATCATTAACGCACTAGTTCCAAGAAGCTACAAATCAGGGCAAGTTTTTTTTTATATCATTCAATAATGAAAACTACAATCCTTTTTACATAAAACCCACAAAACTTCTCTTACTTCTAGCTCTCAGAATCCTAAATTTTTCGATCGAAAACATGGCAAGCACACATTCATATAAATTTCAAACAAAAAACTGCTTTAAACAATGCATCTATACACCAATGGCATCAAAAACCCTCAATCAATTTGAAGATTTAAACACTTTTGAATTAGGAAACCCTAATTTGAAAATTAGGGTTCTTCGAGTTCAAAAATGGTGAAATCAAAAATTCTTTCAAGGTTTAAGATGTATATGACGTGTGGATCGAGTTTGTAGTTATACCTTTGAAGCAAAAATGACACGAAGTGACAGTGGAGATGTTGGCGATCGAGTGAGAGTGAATATGTAAAATGTGTTTGTGTGTGTGAAGATGATGTGAACAGTGACAAGGGATGAGGAGTGTGGTTTACTTATTTAAGTTTAGATTATAACACATATAGTCCCTTACGTTTCATCACCTTTTTATTTTGCCATTATAAGTTTTATAAGGTATATATTAGATAAACAAATAGCACTTATAGTCCCTAATGTTTAAACTAGCATACCTATAGACTTATGTTTGCAAGAATATTCCTAAAGGCATAAACACATAACACATTAGGCACATGTAAGCTAAAATTAATTAACTTTCCTTAAAGTGATGTTTTGTTATTGTGTAAAAACCTTAAACTCAATTTATTATGACGAAGAGTTTTATATTCTACTCACCTCAAACAATGACCCATTTTCTATTTAAAGAGTTGTAGTCGTTGTTTGAGAAGTCAAATGTCATTTGAAAAAACATATTTTCTGATAAAGGAAGTCTTTTATTTTTGAGAAACAACAAACACCATAGCAAATAAGATTTCTCTTATTTTGATACATAAGCGCACTGACACGTACACTTATGGAAATATAGGAAGCACGGCTTATGTTGCAAAGTAAACACAAGCCTTTGCATGGTCATAAAGTAGACCATGCCCGAGAATAAATTCTCATTGAGAGGTCAAGTTTTCTTTTTGAAATACTTGCCTTTAAGATGATGATCGGGTTGCTATCTGAAATAATAGCAAGCCATTTGGCATGTTTTGAAAACATTTGGAACTTCTGCTCGAACTTCATTTACAGGCTCGTATCATTATTGAATGACATTTCTAAGACCGTAAATGTTATCGATTTTTAGAAGACATGCCATTATTACCTCTTTTTATATTTTTCTCATTTTTTTAATTTTTTATTGGTTTTGAAGATTTATATTTTTGTATTTTGTTTTTATAAAAATTTGAAAAAATGAAATTCTTTTGGTTTTGCTGGTTTAAAAAATAATTTCATTTTCTACAGGATATTGATAAGTTCCACTATATTCGTAAACTTCATCTGCAAATTGTTTCAGAGATCGGCGTAAACTTCGCATCCCAGCTTGTTGATCAGAAATTCAATTCTATTTTGGCCAAGAGCTTTAGTGAAGATGTCTGCCAGTTGATACTCCGTATTGACAAAGTAAAGTTCGATCACCCCATTCTCAACATGCTCCTTGATAAAGTGAAATCTGATGTCTATATGCTTGGATCTGGAATGTTAAACGTTGTTGCAGCATAAGGCAATAGCGCTTTTGTTATCACAGTACATTGGAATTTTATTGAATCCAAAGCCATAGTCGGTAAGCTGTGATCTCATCCAAAGGATTTGAGCACAACAGCCAGACAAAGCAATATATTCAGCTTCCGTACTGGATATCGCAATGCTTTTCTGTCTTTTAGACGACTAGCTAACAAGTCTCTCACCCAAAAGTTGCATACTTCCAGACGTGCTACGGCGTGTATCTTGACAACCAGCATGATCAGGCATTCTCAAATGTTGTAGAGCAATCAGAGAATCTTTGGATACATAGTACCCGATGTCGGTTCTTTTTGATACCGAAGATCCTTTTTACGCATTTAAGTGCTTTTGGTAGGCCGATCCTGATACGGGCACACATGCATATTGCAAATTGTTAGGGTAAGGTTTATTGGCTGTAAGATAAAGGAGGGTGCTAATCATAACACGATAGTGTGGATGATAACAGCTTCTTCTTTATTTTATCCATTTGGATTTCTACCACATGGAGTATCACTGGGTCACAAGAATCATATAGCCATATTTCTTTAATGATTCAGGCATATTTTGACTGGTTAATGATGTTGCCTCTGGATTTTGAGAAAATCTGTTATCCTATGAAAATGAGATTTTGCCATCATTGAATCTTAATTTTGAGACACATAATTTTTAGAAAATAGTTCACAAAGTTTCTGGTGGAAATGCAGCAAAGATATAGATCGACATATCTTTTATACCAAGAAGTAATTCCTTGCCGTCTTTGCGATGAACAATGTAGGATCCACTGAGCCTTTGGAGAAATGTCTTGGGGATATTAAGAACGAAGACAACATATCATACCGCTGCGTTGGAGCTGGTTTTCAAACACATAAGAGCTTTCTTTAGCTTAGACACGTGATTGGGGTTATCTTTATCCAAGAACCCATTCCGACTGGCTAACATAAACCTCTTCCCGTAGATTACCATTCAGAAACGCAGTCTTACATCCATTTGGTATACGACCTGTTCATATGAGCAGCACGCGGAAAAATCCTTATAGCCTCTAAATCTCGCAACCGAGCAAAAGACTCTTCCAATATAGATTCCTCTCTTGACGGTAAACAACAGGCTACTAATCGAGCTTTGTTCTTAAAATTCATCCCAGTTCGTCTAGTTTCATTGTAGATCCACTTCAAGGTAATACCATAACTATGTCTGGTGGGGTTCGAGGCTCCATACTTTAAGTCGTTTCGAATAATTAAGTTCTTCTTGCATTGCTTCAATCCAACAGGCTTGAGTCAAAGCATCTTTATACGTCTTGGGTTCAACAACAGTAAGGAAAACATCCTAGTAACAGAAAAGAGCTTGCTTATGTAATTACAACCGAGTGGAAACTGGTCTTTCGAGTTTACCGATTATGTTTTCAAGTGGATGATCCTTAGTCCATTTTCTATTATGTTTAGAAATTTAGTGATCAGGGTGCATAATTGTATGAATAGTGTCCGTGATGAAAGGAGAGAGTGAGAATAACTAGAAGGATCTTGCAGCGGAATTGGAATACCAAAGTGGATCAACCACCCCCCAACACCCCCATTGTGCAACATCCATCATCCACTGCCAACTCCTACTTCTTCAACATCGTTCGGAATGACGGGAGGTTCGGTTTCGGGTGTTGTTTGAGAATTACTTGGAGATGGTGCATCTTTGTCAACTGTAGTTGATGAAGGTGAACCGGTTGAGTCAGCAAGAACTGGAGCAATTACTTCAGGAGCAACAACTTCCGGAGCTGGATGATCAACACTAGGTGAAGGTTTGAGAAGTTCATCGAACAACAGTTGAAACAACATATTTCAGTCAATTCGCGAAGGTGGTACAAATGGTGTTGACGGATGGGGGTTTGGCACGAGTCCTGAACTGATTGTTGCAGGAGTCATTTCATGAAGTGCGGCTCCTGAACTACTGTGTTCAAAAGCCATTGCAGTCAGCTCATCAAAGTCAACGTGAATAGTTTCAGTTATTCGTTTGGTACGTCTGTTGTAGATCCGGAATGCTTTCTTCGTGGGTGCATAGCCAATGAAAATACCTATATCGGCCTTCGGTTGTAACTTACTCAAGTTCTCGCTATCATTCGTTGGGTAGTAGAGTGCACCAAATACATAAAGATACGATAGGTCAAGAGGTTTGTTGTGTAGAAGCTCGTATGGTGTTTTACCATGTCGACGGCGTATCATGGAACGATTTTAGGTATAACAGGCTGTATCAACCGCTTTGGCTCATAGAAATAAAGGAGCTTTTGCATAAATTAACATAGTGCGAGCTGCTTCAATTAGCGTACGATTTCCTCTTTCAACAACACTGTTTTGCTGTGGAGAGCGGTCGATAGATGTTTCAGGAGAGATGCCAACCTTCTCATAATATTCACGCAATGTCTGATTGACAAACTCAGTTCCATTATCTGTTTTGATGCGTCGGATGGTTTCCTTAAGTCGTACTTGGATCATCTTTAAAAAATTGATAATAAAATCTTTATCTTACAATTATTATCTCAATCATTTTACCCATTAAACTCTATTAAACTACTACCACCATTATTCAATATATATTTTATACCCCAAAACCCCCCCCCCCCCTTTTTTTCCTCCCCCCCCCCCCCCCCCCCCCCCCCCCCCCCCCCCCACTTTTCTACTTCTTTCATTGAACCACTTTGCGACACGCATTGGTCCACACAGATCCATGTGCAACAGATAGAGTTTTTCTTGATTGGTGTCCTCAGATTTAGGTTTGTGGGGTTTCTTCGTGCTCTTGCCTAATGCACATGCAGAACACAAATGGTCCTTTTCAAACTTGAGCTTAGGGAGACCTCGAACAAGACCATGTCTGGCAAGATGATTAATAGCTCCGAAGTTCAAATGAGAGAGACGACAATGCCATAACCAAGACTTGGTTTTAGAGGCCTTTGACAAGAGACAGATAGGAGAGGACGCCATCATATCCCCAAGAGAGAGTGTATAAAGATTGTCCCCTCAAGATCCAGTTAATAAATCAACACCTTCTAGATTGCGAATGTAGCAGGTGTGTTGACAAAACGCAACTTCGAGGTTGGAATCACAAAATTGTCCCACAGAGAATAGATTATGCCCAAGTCCTTCAACGTAATAAACCCTTGAAATTGTAACATTCCCAATCTGATAGTCTCCATAACCCATAATCTTTGCAACATGATCATTACCGAATTTGACAGTACCCAAGAATTTGCTGACGAAGTTGGTGAGCTGAGAGCGATCTCCGGTCATATGCTTGGAGCAGCCGGAGTCCAAATACCAGAGGACAATTTGGACGACCTGCATTCATCAAGAGAGGAAGATGGAACATTGGAAGACTTTGGGTCCACAGGATTGATGGTTCGAATTGTTAGGCAGTTACAGGCATTTTATAACCTTATAATTGTTAACTGGAACAACTAGGTTTTAGTTCATAGTTCCTTGAGTTAAAGCAATGTGACTACAGGTTTAGGTGTTTTATTATCTAGAGCAGATGATTTCTAAGGGGAACGCATTTCCTACGATTGTGAAGATCCGTCCAGTAGGTCTTAGATATATTAATATTGGTAAACACTTTCCTGCTGGTTTCCAAATTTTCTCTTTGATTTTTTGCTTAACAGATCTAGGATTTGCACGTGCATCCCCCGGTCCCCTTCATCAAGTATTATTAAAATCAAGAATCACTACAAATCTTGATTAGCAAAAAAGCATGCAAATATTACATTAACATCATTAGTGGCTCAGAATTTAACATTAAGCTTGATATTGCTGCACAGGAGCAGTCCTTTTGGTTCACAAACCTGATCTTTATTTTTTCAACTTAGATATACTTCTCCTAGGGTTGGGATTCTCTTTATTCTTTAGAATTCTACTTTGTGTTTGCTGAATCTTATCTTTCTTTGTATTGCCTGAAGGCTGTGATCCGCTAGCACTAGTAGACTATTTTACTCATGTAGAAGACAACATAGGTTTGTTAGAAACTAGGTTTGAGGTATGGGCTTTTTTTGTGTTTCTTGAGGGTGTGACGGGCTTAGTGAATCTAACTCTTTTGACTTTGTTCATCGGGGTCACAGCCACTAATGGTTCTCCAGAACTTTTGATACTAGGACAAGTTTTACTGATTTTAGAAAGCATTCCGGAATTTAGTTTTAGTATATTACAGGGCAGATTCTAAGGTGGATTAAGGGATATTAGCTTTATATGATCGGACTAGATACCATAATGAACTGCGGCTTCCTTACATGAGAATGCTTAATATAGGCAGAGTGAGCTGTCCTTTTATTCAATAATTTAGGGGTTATTGGTTCCACATTAACTTGATGCAACTCTGGATCACTAGGGTGGTTTGATCATTGATATGAAACTAGGGCTTTTACTCTAAGTTTTCCTTAATTCATCCTGAGAGCTGTTATTGCAAAGCATTTCTGAAGTCTAGCATTAAATCAAAAATTCCGCAGACTTTATATTGACTTGAGTAATTAAATCATCACATTGTTCTTTAGATCGAATACGTGCTAGTTTAATCGAGTCATAAAGTTTCTTATAGGTCTGTTTTAAATGCTTATTCTCAGCAATAAGCTTTGTCACCCTATGATCTAATTCAATATTTATGGTTTCATTTCTTTCTAGTCCTGTTTGATTCTTATCTTTATCCATTTTTTAATTAGAGATTTAATTCTCTCTTTAACTTCTTTAATTACGTGTCTTCTCTTGGGACTGAGCTTTCAATTCATTTAATTCAAACAATTGATCAAAACTTGGAACACTTTGATTTGAAACAGAATTTTCCCTTTGAAAAATTTCCTGTTTAAGTTGAGTGTCAACTTCCTAAGAGCATGCAATGTTTTCAAGATGGTTTAAAATTTTGAACAGTTTATCGTAAGTTTCCCTTTTAACAAAATCTGTTTGAAGCTCAGTCTCAAGTCTGAGACACTTTTAACATTCATGCATATTCACAGAATCATTCTCTAGAAAAGGATTAACAAGTAAGTTCACAATATCTTTGTTCATCACTTGTTCCAAGAGTCATTCATTTTCGTTCAAAACTTGATTCATCTTAACTTTAAATATTTTTGACTCAATACGATGTTGTTCCACAGCCTGTTCCATTGTAGGAGACATTTTGGACTTCAAAGTTCATCAACCAAATGTGGTGAAGTGCCTAAATAAGTCCTTCAGATGCTTGTACACAATGGAATTTTTTCATCCTTCAATAAACTAGCTTTTGATGTTCGAAACCCACGGACACCTCAGTGATAGCTGTGGGTTATAGTCTTCTTGGTCTACCACATCAAAGTTAGCAAGATGGTATTTAAGTTTTTTCAACTCGTGTTAACATGCTGACTTGTGGATTTTCTTTGGAACCTCAACATTGGTGGGTCTAATAGAAAGTATAGGTTCTGAAGAATTCACAGAATTCTTAGACCAAAAGGCTTGTTCAGCAAATAATTTAGTTTGTGGAACAAATCGTGTCGAATAATCTTTTTTCAAGTGGCAACATAATCTATAGCGTGGTATAACTTGCTTTTCCTTTTCTAAACCATCATATTTTCCTTATGTTTGAAAGCATTGTGGATCGGACTCTCTTCAGGCAAGTGCTCAGGTTTCTTCTGAATCTAGAATACAATTGGATTAGTTTGACAATAATATCACAACGTATTGCTTTGGTTTACGATTGCTGTGCTTTCTGCTGAAGAAGGGGATTTTGAAAACTAGAGCCATGTTTAGTGGTATATCATAGAAAAACTGAGGTTTCGTCAACATGTGAACAGTTGTGCAGATTGATCTCTTTTAAAATTAATATTATCTAGATGTTTGATCTGCTTTTCTAGAGCTATTTCTTTATCAATATTCCTAGATTCTTCTTGCTTAAAATCATTTTTTAGAAGAGTAACCATTTGTAATAATGATTCCTTTCTGTATGCTCTGAAAGGTTTCTTTAAGAAGTCCCCAATCTTACAGATGTGCAATGTGTCTGAAACGTTATCCTTACTCCTTAAGTCAACATTTTGTCCTTCTTTCAAAACTTTAACTTGTTCCTTATATCTTTCAAGCTCAGCAGTTAAGGTATCATTGACACTCTTATTTTCTAGATTGGTCTTGGTACAATTAGCTACTTGGGTTTTAAGCTGTTCAATCACAGATAATATCAAATCATCTTGTTGTGCAGAGGAGTTAGAATTCTGAACAGTTACTTGTTGTGATTCAATCACATACTGAGAATAAGGAATGATATTGCTATCACTGGTTATTTCAGTCTCTGAATGATTCACAACATTCGACTGTTGAGAAGACGGCATCACCTGCACAACTTGATGTGCCACATTATTATTCATATTATCATGATTGTGTACCTCAGCAAGAGCATCTGAACCATAATGAGATAAATTCACCATGAGAGCAACTTTGGCAGAGTTGAGTTCATCACAATCAGAGTCATAGGCATCCAGATCATCGGCTTGATAAGCAGCATTGTGGGTGATGACAGTCTGAGAGGTTTGAATGTCAGGAAGTCCTGGATCTGCCAAAAATGCTATTTCTTCCTCTGTTAAAGCTTGACCACTTGCTTGAGCTTGAACCAGCAACACTTTATCATTGAACCATGTTTCATCCCTTTTCCTCTTGGGCTTAGTACACTGCTTGGCAATATGACCCTCCCCTTTGCAATTGTAACAGATGACAGTCCGTTGTTTCCCTGTGTTGCTTCCACTTGCTCCAGGTGTGTATTTTCTCGTTGTTCCAGCAGCATAAGTAGTTTGTCTCCCCTGAACAGGTTGCACAGTTACTTTTCCATCATAGATGGTAGCTTGTTGACGAGGGTTTGACGAAGTCCTTAGCTGATTGTTGGTAGTAGGATACCGGGATGTGACAACAGCAGTTAAGAATGACATCATGTGATTAATCGCATCAATTGGATCATCCCCTTTCTGGAACACTGGAACAATTAGACCGGAGTCTGGTTGGGAAAATTCAGATTGTTGATGTTGGTAAGTTGTGGGAGCATATTCCAATTGTGGGATGGATGATTGTGGAGAATAAACGTTGTGGTGAACGGAGGATTGGTACTCATTTGATGGATAAGTGATTGAAAGAGGTGTTGATTGATTGGTTGTGAATTGTTGATTCTGATAAGGTGTTACAAACTGTGAAGACTGATATGGTGAAACATGATGTTGAGATAGAGACTTTGGGTGAGTGTGTAGATGAGATTGATAAGCTGGCTGAGTTAATTGGTGAGATGCAACTAAAGCAAGAGGATCGGAGTTACGTTCATGCATCAAACGAACTTCATTTGCATGTCTTTCGTGTTGTTGCAGGTAAGCATGAAGCTGATCAACATTGGTAGTATGCAAGTCTTTGACCAATTTAACATCAGTAACAAATTTGCTCCATTCATCAGGAAGAGTGTTTAAAAACTTGGTGTTAACTTGAAATTGCTCCAATGGCATCTTGTAGATGTTCATATCATTGAGTAGCAGAGTGAACCTCAAGTAGTACTCGTGTAACGACTCTCCTTTCTTGTAAGTGAACTTATCGAATTCATCATACAGCTTGCACTCTCGTTCTTTTTTCCTTAACGATGTTCCTTGCATTAGCAGTTAATCTTCTCCCAAAGATCCTTAACTACACGGTGTTGACTCACAAGAGCATAGATTTCAGTTGGAAGACCTTGGAGTATGATGTTAATCGCTTTGATGTCACAGTCAGCTTGAATGGCTTCAGCGGGAGTGAGTTCAGTATATTCCTTAAGTCTTGTTACCCCTTCCACAGTGATTGATGGCCAAACGAATGGACCTTTTTCAACAGAGGCAAGAATCATTCTTCCATGAGGTCTATTCATCATATAAAGTTCCATTCTACTTTTCCATGAATCCTACAAGTGTTTTTCAAGCATCGGTGGTTTATTATCACCAACCGAGAGAAGAGATTTATCAGAAAGAGTCGTCATTGATAACGTGGTATAAAAAAGATTACAAATTGATCGATCGGTGGTGGAAAGAAATTGTGTTTGGTTATGTGTTTGTTGAGTCTTGGATAAATTCTTGAAACTACATGGGATTTTACAATTCTCGACAAAACCGAGAAATACAAATTAATGTTTCACGGGATTTTACAAGTCACAGAAAGAACCGTATAATTTTAAAAATTTGAAAATTTGGTTTTTTTGTTTTTGTTTTGAAAGTGACTAGTTCGGTCCTTCTAGTTCAGTTATCAAAGAAAACCTCGTTCGGTCCTTTTTGTTCGGTTGTCAAAGAAGACTCCATTGGTTCGGAATTGCAACTATTTGTTCCAACTGGATCGGATTTCCAACTGTTTTGGTTCCAACGAGTTCAGTTTCTAACAAAAAACTGACTTGTTCATTCCTCACAGGAATGAATCAGTTCGGCTCCAAACTTAATATAACTAGTTCGGTTTCCAATCTTAATAAAATCTCGTTCGGATTCCATTGATATCAACTCGATCGGATTTCAACCTAAAAATTCAACTAGTTCAGGTTCCACCTGGTCCGGGTAACTAGTTCGGTTTTTAACACGTTTCGATCCTTTAGTTCGTTTCCAACAGACACAGACTAGTTCGGTTGAAACCAGACAATAACCTTAAATTTTCAAAACTCAAAAAGACATAATTTTTAATGGTTTTTAGCAAAAAATTCTTGTACAACTAGTGTTACTAACCCTATAGGAACAATAAAAATGACAACTTTAAGTTTTAAAAGCCGAAAAATTTTAAAATCAAGATTTGTTCTTGTAAAGTTTAAACACAAAAAATTAAAAAAAACAAACACAAAAACTAAACACACCACTCCATGGCTCTATACCAATTGCAAGAAATACTAGTAATCTTTAATGTTATGCAAGAACTAGAGAGAGAAGTGGGTTGGAAAGTTTCCGCGGTCAATCTCGCACTTAAGATGAAAGGAGACATGATCATAAAAAATTTGGATCCGAAGCCAACAATCGATGCCATGATGAGGGACTTTTTATAGTAAGTCCTGAAACAAGTCCATGCTTCTGATAGAGATTCTCCATGATGTTGTTGGAATATCAGGATATCATTGCGGAGTTTTGCAGTCCTTTCCGGTAGAAAGAATTGAGCAAGGAAACGAGTAGTAAGATCCTCTCATGTGGTGATAGATCCTGTTGGAAGACGTTCAAGCCAATTGCTAGCTTGATCGCGAAGGGAAAATTGAAATAAATACAGGCGCGTTCTTTCCCTCTTTTCACCGTCAAGGTCAAGTGAGTCTACAAGTTTTAGGAAATCTTTGAGGTGTTGGTTTGGATCCTTGGTATGTGCTTAATTACACATACCTTTTACCTAATTAAACGACCCTAAAAGACCAAAATCAGACATAAAATGCCAAATATCTTTGAGGTGTTGGTTTGGATCCTTGGTATGTGCTTATATTTGAGACTCAAAAAGGATTCTATAAACTCAAAATAAATGTAAAACAGACCATTTTAAGCTAAATTAAAACAAAATGTTATCAAAGATAAGCTAGACTTAAGCCACATTCTGATCTGCATAATATGACATTTAAAAACAAACATGAACTTGACTGTTTTAACCTAAGATGAGTAAAATGCATTTCCTAATTACTAATGACCCAAGACAGATTTGTAAAAATGCAAATGCAACTGAATTAAGCATAAAAACCACCATTTGAGGATCTTTTTAGAGAATCTATCAAATAAGCAGCTTGGCTTAATTTTAGAACTAGCATACTTAGAAAATGATAAAACAAGCTTGAAAAATGAAAACTACCTAATCAAAGTTGATAACAACTAGCATTAAGACTGAATTATAGCTTAAGGAAATTGACTTAAAAACCTAAAACAATTATGAACCATTTTAAACCTATTTGAAATCTTATCCCAAATACTCCCTTAAAATCTAAAATTCCATATTAAGCTTGAATGAACCTAAATAAGCCCTAGATTTTGGAAAACAGGTAAAGCACTAAGTATATAAAAGACAAATAAGCAAACATTTAATAGAAATAAGCACTTATTTAAGAGATAAGTAATTAAGCAATTTTAACTAAAAAATAGACAAAAAATATGAAAACTAATCCTAATGACGTATAAGTTATAAGCTGATCATATAAAGCTATAAAAGAACATATCAAGCAACATTAAGCAGAAATAAGCAAGCAATAAGCAGTTTAATAAACAAATATAGAAAATAAGCTAAAAAATAAAAAGGAAACGTGTACCTTAATCCTTTGCTCTAAACAAGGATTTAAATGATCAAATGAGCTAATCTACAAGCTGTCTTATTGAATAAGCCTGGAATAAGCGCTATAAGCCCTTCCAGAATTGGCTTATCATCCCATTGGCTTATTCAAACCCCTTTTTAGGAAAATTGTGAAATGAGCTTATTAAGCTAAGCTTAATTCAAACTTAGATTAATTAGAAATAGCTGAGAAAGTAATGAGCTTATTTGAGCTTATTAGTAGGACACATTTAAATCTACTTGCTTAAAAGTTGAGACAGAATTAAGGCATAATATAAATGAAACTTTTAATTTTATTAAACTAAAAGTGATTACAAGCTTAGAAAAGTAAATTCATTTAAATGAAAGAACAATAAGCTAAATTAAGAAACTAATAAGCGAATAAGCTACCCTACTCCTAGATGCCTTGTCACAGTGTGGTCCTTGAGCTATTTATAGTGATGTGAGGAAGATTCTAGCCCTTTGAGACGCTCCCCCATCTTCAATCTCAACCCTTGATTACTAACCGCCTCTAATCCTTCAATATTTGAGACGTTAGATTGTGTACACGTCCCATCATCTAATCAAATGTTGTGGGATTGCCAGCGTGGCATAAGTGGGTGTCAGAGAGTGTCAGACGGTCTTCTAGAGGGGATTTGAGAGTGTGGGATTAGGGTGAAATGCTTTTACCTTGTGCGTGTGTTTTGTGTAAAAGAGGGTGGAGGGAAATGTGAAAAAGATATACAGTATTTTTGACTTTTGTTTGACTCGGGTATTATAATCGTTGACTTGGGCTTTTATATATATTTGGGCTTGGACTGGATATAATATGGATTGGGTATACGGATTTGGATTTTCATTTTTGTTAATGGATTAAGGTTTATGCTATAAGGTATACATCTTAACGGGCTGACCTGGCCCAATAAAATGGGTCCGGGTTGGTCCGTAGAAGATGGGGACGCCTTCGGCTTCGATTTTTCGCGCTCATTCCATTCCTGTTCTTGTTTTTTGTCTGGTTTTGTCTTTATTTAGTCCTTTTCTCAATATCCATTACCTGCACATACAAAAACACAAAAACAACCATATATTTGGCATTTTATGTCCGATTTTGGTCTTTTAGGGTCGTTTAATTAGGTAAAAGGT
>BQNB010047384.1:0-43149 GCA_026074375.1 Tanacetum coccineum | reverse complement strand
GTTGAATGATAGGTCGCATACAAAAACACATAAACAAGTATAAACTGATAAACATAAACAAGCAATCAATGATAAATTAAGCAATCAAGATAAATAAACCAAACATTTACATCTTTATAATAATGGCTAATACCCAAAGGTATTAGCCTTCAAAGTCATAATCAATACAAGAGTAATAATTTAGCCAAGGCAAACTAACTGAGTTAACGAATGATACCAAAAACTAAACGATTACAAAAGTATAGGAAATTACAAGTTCTTTCCTATGGAATTAATTTCGTTGCAAGACCTCTTCTGCTCTTCTTCTCCTCTGAAAATTGACTTTTATGGTTTAGGTATCAAAAATATGATTTAGCACACTTAAAAATCGTTTTTGAGTTTTCTATTTATAAGGTCTGGAAAAAGGTCAATATGGCGTATAGAATGTCTTCAATACAGCGTATTGGGGGTTTCTTGGAGTAGGGACCACGTTCGATATCTTCCCAAATATTTTATTTCTATAGCTTGAATACGGCGTATTGGTCATCCCTGGATACGGGGTATTGATCTTGTTTTCTTCGTGGTCTTTTGTGAAGTGCAGGCACAGATACGCCGTATCTTCCTTGATGGATACGGTGTATTGGTTGTCAGAACAGTAATCTTCGTTTAAGCTTCAGAATGCGTGCCTTTTTGCTAATCTTCACCAAGTACTCCATAATTACTACAATTCTCAAATACAAATGATTAAGTAACAATTCTTTGCAATAATTATATAAAATAGTTTATTTTTATGGGATAAATGATGCTATAAAAGTGACGTTATTTGATGTCATCAAATATCCCCCACTGGAATTACTTGTCCTCAAGTAGCCTTTAGAAGTTTATGAAAATGTATCCCTAAGGATTTTTCCATTAAGAATTTATTTGATCAATTACAAGTACACAACCAAACACATCATGAAATAGGAAGATGAAAACACTCAAATCTCTCAACTAATCTATGTGGTAACATGTAACTAATTTACTCAATTGCTCGGTCGTGACGAGTATTCTATCATAGGCTGGATACACATCTCCATCACTAGAGCTAAGGAGTAACAAGTTTATAAAAGTAAAATGGGTTTTTATAATAAGGCTTAGGGTTGATCATTCTATGATCTTTTACCAAAAGTACCACACCAACAAGGCAGCTAAAGTACACATACATGGCCAGAACCACATAATAGACATGTGTGTTTGATCACATCCTCAATCGTGTTTAACCAAGGGTTAGGATGAAGAATGATATAGGGTAGGGATCTTCTAACTTTCACCAATAGTAATAAACCAAAAGTAAAGACGGAATAGACATGCATGTTCGATCACATCCTCATTCGTGTAAAACCCATGGTTAATGATTAGGAAAGGGAAATAATTTGTTGTTAAATAAAAGTTACGAAACAAATAGATTAAGTCTAAGATACAAGTTGCTAGACACTTTTTCCCGACAGTTACCAGGAAAAAGACACAACTATTTACACACGTCTTGATCATAGATCAAAAATAACAACCTGAGTTGGCGTTCCCATAATGGTCAACTTCCCAATCATCCCATACTTTACATACATTTACAAGGTCAGTGGCGATATCTACCACTTTATACAAAACTTTACATCGTTGACTTATAGACTTATCAACGAATAATTGATCCTTCATATAATTTATTCGGTCTAAGCTTTTGCGAAACGATTATCTTCAAACTTTCCTCTTCTTTTTTGTTGTGATTTTTCTAATTTTTTCGTTTTTTTATTCTAACTACGAAACTCGGTGTAATTTCACCATCTTCGCGATCATAATAACTCCGGATAATTCCTTCGATAATTCTTCATTCTTCGGACATACCAATAATTGTGTTGGTAGTAAAAATACATTAGTTTTGACTACTTTATACATTCCCATTTGCAATGTGCAAATTTCTTCCCAACCGTACCATAGATAGAAAAATTGACACAAGACTTGGGAAATACATACTTTACACTTTAAGCAACTAGCAAATGATAAATGGATTTAATCTAACAGGGTAGGCTAAGGTGTAAAGGTGTAATGAAACAAACAGTTGGTGTTATTCCTAAAGGATTGGCTCTACAGGTTTTTCTAGGGGTATCTTACTCTTAAGATGAGAGTAAACAAAGGGCCGGGGATTTAACTAACCAGTGTAGTTAGTTAATAAAACAACATATAACGGCTTTTTGGGTGTAATCCTAGAATTTTACCAATTTAAACAAGTCACTCTATCTAAATCCATAGTACTCATTATTATAGTCTCGAATAGATATACCAAGCCAAATTCTAAATTCTACAACATCACCAGCACACTCATATTTTATGGAATTTGGGTAAACATTTGGAAACAGATAAGGTTAAATCCTCATAATATCTAATAAGGGTTATTGTGTGCAGGTTATGTATCAAGTATTACACAAATATATGCTAATTTTTTTTAAAAGTTGAGCAATTTTAGCATTTAGTGTGAAATTATTGGGAACAACATTCTGATTCCCACCCCCCCCCCCCACTTGAATTATACAACGTCCTCGTTGTATAGATAAACCATTAAAAATGAGAATTAAAAGAATTAGAATGAGAAACTCCCCTAATATTTTCCTCGGTGGATTCTCCATGTTGATTTATGAGCAAGAATGTGTGTTGAACAGTCGTCTTGAAGTTTCAAGACTCTGACACTTCTAGATTTCCAGATTGTAGATACTTTACCAACATCGTTGATTTCTTTTCAGCGAGGTCCTGTGCAAAATATAGGAAAAACATGCAAAATCCTATCTCGGGTATCTACGGTTAATTTAATAAGCTAAATAAACTGTACAGGAAACCAATACGCCATATCTATAAACTAAAATATGTCGTATCGAGAAACCTATAAAAAGTATCTAAATACGGGTCTGTCTATTGAATACGCCGTATCATGTGCATGAATACGCCGTATTGACAGAACTGACAATAATGTTTAAAGATGCATAAAAATAAAGGACTAATAACGTCCAGACATTCAATACGCTGTATGGTATGGAGCGGATACGCCGTATTGATGTCTAGGAAGACAAAATCAATAAAAATAAATCACAATCCGGGTTGTCTCTCGGGAAGCACTTTTCTTCTAGCTAGTCTTTAAGTTAGACTTTTCTTTAGCTTCCACACTCTTGTAAACACTCTCTCTTCTTAATTCTGCTCTTGATTTGGATAGCGTCCTTGGTTCCATAACATACTCACGAACTATGGTGCTGAACTTACTGCCAGTCTTTGTTCTATCATGCATAAACAAGCCAAAATGTCACATCATAATATATACACAAAAATATGGGAACCTGTTTAAAGTTAGATACATCATGATATGAATAATAAATATACAAAAGATAGAAACAAAAGGATAAGGAGATAAAGATCATGGATCATGTGGCTGCTCGTCCTGCTGGGCTGTGGAGGTGCTGGCACCGTCAGTCTTGGATATGGTACGCCTCTTGAAGACCTCTGGGTAACTCCCTTAAAAGGTCCCATCGAATGCCTGATAAGTACGTCCGCTAGCCTCCATGAGCTGCGTCATGCAACTAACCATCCATGTGGAGAATCTACCCTGATCGGTCATTGATCTTTCCAAAAGTCCTTGCAAACTCCTAACATCCTGACATAGCCCCTGTACCTCCTCCTCAAGTCTCCCTAATCTTTAGGGCATAGTCTTACCTACAGATAGTGGTGGTGGTGGTGCATGTATGGGTGCTGGAATAGCCTGAGCACCCTCATCAATATCTGGGGCATCCTAAGCACCCCCTAGGGCAGTGGCCGCAGCAACTGGCTGCCTCTCTGCGCCCTGAGCTACCCAAGCCCAATCATCTCCTACCTCTATACAAATGTTGAGCTTAACGAGCTCACCTATGTCAATCAACGGTAACTCACGAGTCACAATAGATAATCCTCTCAGTCCATCATCACTGACCAGACCAAAGTGATGAGCAAGATGCCCAATAAAATATCCTCCTGATAACCTGGCACCGCTCTTCCTACCCTCAGCGTACCTGAACAAGTACTGTGCTAATAAATACAGGACTTTAGCTGCCCCTCGGTGCATGCTACGTACATAGAATAGGTCAGTGGCATTCACCTTTTCAGGTGCCTGTCCCCTGTATGAGATCAACCTATGGCACATCCTCCGAATCGGATCTCTGATGTAAGTATAAAATGGAGCACCTCTCAAAAAGTCCCTGCCAGAGGAAATCTCAACCCAGTAATCACTAAGATCCCCCTTATCGGGGATCCCTCTCTCACTCCCTAACCAGTATGCCCCAAATCCGTTCTCTGTCATCTCCTTAGCAGTATGCAAACCTAGTGCTAGAATAAACTGTCTCCAAGTCATACTTCTCCTAGCTTTACCTAACTGAAACTGGATAGTGCCAAGAGTATCCAAATCAAGCAACACCTTTCCAAATCTAAGCGTGCTAAGGAACTCTAGAATGAGCTCCCTAACCAGCGATCCCTTAGTCTCGAATACTCTACCTTATGCCTGACTAGTGAACACCATAACCCCATCACCATCACGGAGCTCCATCCACATCCTAGTATACAAAACATCCGTCATCAGCTCGGGCATATCCTCAAAGTCCAAAACCTATACCCTATGTGTACCCCTATTGTGGATCCTCTCTCACCTCTCCTCGAAATCAGCTATGTCCCTGTCAGAGTACTCCACACCCTGGTACCTAAGGAATGGGTGCCTCTGCTCACGTGGTGGTAAAGGTGCCATATCTACAAAATCAACGAGATCAGTACAGAGATTATAAAGTTTGATCATTATGTTCTGAGGGTGGATACGGCATATTCAGAAATGGATACGTCGTATGAAGATCTGTAGTCAATACACCGTATAGGTGTTGGTCAATACGGTGTATGGAATTTAAACATAGGATCTTTATCAGATCAATACGTCGTATTTATTTGTTGAATACGTCGTATTGAGGTTTTAGAATTTCGGTAAGATTGAGTCAATACGCCGTATCCATGTTAAGTGGATACGCCGTATTGCTCTGACCCATTCACAATTTTTAAAACTCTCAACTTATTTGCAGGGGATAAAATAGATTTAACAGTTAGGCGTTATCTAATTGCTTCAAAACTAAAGTCAAATCCTAACCCTAACCCTAATTTTAATTCGAAAATTAAAAATCAAAAAGGGAAAAGTGAAGAGCATATTACCGTGCGATTGTTATAGAGAAGATGATGATTACGAATAAAAAAATGACATTATCTCCAAGAATTTTTGCTGTAAAATATTTTGTTTGAGAGAGTAAAAAAGTGTGGTAAAACTCAATCCGGCGTATCAGTTGGGCTTTTATAAACAAACTCGATACGCCGTATTGGTGATTGTCCAATACGCCGTATTGGGTGAATTTGTTGACATAGTCAACACAAGTTAAAACAGTGGATACGCCATATATGTTTTAATCTAATACGCCGTATCCGTTCTTGGAGACTAATTTTCCCTAGATTTAACAAAGTAGAGAAAAGGTACCTTGGCCTCCACAATATTCTTGTATAATCACCATCCACCGTTTAGGGTCCAACGGGATGCCAAACAACACATACAAATTCTTAATAAGATTGAATATCATCCCGTTGACAAGTAAAATTCCAAGCCACGATATTTACATTTAATTCCATGACAAAACTTTTCATAATGAAAACTTTATTAATTTTATCGTGACTTGCCTTTAGAAGTTTATTTGGCCCTTGTGTATTTTCATTACCCCCCGAAGATTGTATCATATCGATTTCATTATCATCATTGACTTTATCCGATTTTAGATCATCGGGATAAATTATGTTGAAAGGGAATAGATCATTAAATTATAAAACATTTTGTTCTACTTCATCATATTCGGACAATGATGTTTCATCTTTCAAATCAAATTCATCGATATGTTGAGGGCATAAAGTAGGTTCAGTTGAGAAATTTGATTTAGACGTTAGAGCATCATTGTAAACAATGGCTGGAAATTCATTCTCAAAATCTTTAAAAAAGTCTAAATCATCAATACAACTGACCGAAGGCTCAGGCGATGGAAACAAGGGCATATTGACTTTTTCATTATCATTTTCCGAATTCATTTTCAAATCATTGGCAGAAATTATTTTATAAGAAAATGAGTTTTTGTCAAAAACTACCGTGTAATCTTCATCGTCGGATTCGTCAAACGATATTCTAAAGTCAATTTCATTGTTGTTAAGAGAACTTACCATGGGTTCACAAGAGAGTGTTTTATTCGATGTCAAATTATCATTGAAGACTATAGCTGGGAATTCAGTTTCAACAGATCTGAGGCCGTGAACGTCTTTGCTGAAAAAAGAATTGTAAAAAAGGTAAGTTTTACATGTAAGTGTAAAACTTACGAAGGTTTGTTCCCTTTGTTGTTTGAATCAATGAGTGGTTAGATGCGTCAATGATCTTGTAGAGTTCTCATTCGTGAACTTCTCTTATCATATGAGGACCCTGCCATACCTGCGGGTTTTCTGTGTTATTTTGCAACAGTAAAACAAAATCTCCTACCTTGTAGGTGGAATGATTGCTCCTTTTGTTGTGGTACCTGCGCAGCTCATTTTGATAGTAAGCTTCTTCAATCGAAGCTACTTCCTTGCTTTCCTTTCTTTTTGCCGTTCTTCCCATGTCGTCTTTAGCTACATTATTTTCGACTGTTGGGATTATGGCTTCGGAGCTGTAGGTTAGGCTAAATGGTTTCTCCTTTTGATTGTTTCTTGGAAGTATTTTGTGTATCCATAATACCTGAGGTAAATCGTCCATCCATCCTTGTTGGCTTCGAGTTAGTTGCTTTTGATTTTGCTTATTATCTCTATGTGTTCTATAATGGGGGAGAAAGATTGTGTGATTTTCAATCCTTTGCAATGGTCTGCAAAAATGTCTTCTTTGAAGTGCTTATCGTCCTTCGAACTGATTAATTGTGGCACTCCGAATCTACACACCACATATTCCCATACAAATCTTTCTCTATGTCTTTCATTTTTAGTGGTCAAAGGCTTTGCTTCTATCCATTTTGTAGAGTGTTCTATGGCTATTTCCAAGAATTTAAGTCCCCCTAGGGTCGTTGGTAGGGGTCTTAGGATGCTGACTCCCTAATGACTAAATGGCCATGCAATTCCAGTTGCTATTGCCCTGATTTCTGTTCTTTTCCTCACCGCAAATTGCTCTTTGCATTTCTCACAACCTTGAATTATTCTTGCAACGTCTCTATGCATTGACGGCTAATAATATCCTTGCTTTGTGATTCTGGCCACCATTAAACGTGGATCTGTATTGAAACCGCAAGAACCTTCGTATATTTCTTTTATTACATCATCTGTCTTTGGTGGAGTTATGCAGCAAAGCCATGGTGTGTGGAAAGACTTCTTGTATAGGCTACCTCTAATCAGCTTGTACTGGAGTGCCTTAATTTTGATCTTCTTGGACTCTTTGGAGTCGTCTGGCAGTAAACCGCTCAGTAAATACTCATGGATGGGGGTCATCCAACTTTCCTCGTCTTTGGTTTTGACCTGCAGAACCTCCTTTTCCTTTATTGACATTCGACTAGTACTTTTTTAGTGAGATGCTCGAAGGTTATCAAAGCTAGTTTGCTTAGGGCATCAGCTTTCTTGTTCTGATATCTCCTAATGTGCTTGATTGTGTAGCTCCTAAACCTTCTTAGGGTTTCCTTTGTTCTTTGTAGATATTCTCTGATGGCTGGTTGCTTGGCTGCGTAGATTCCCTTAATTTGATTTATCAATAGTTGGGAGTCTACAAAGATCGCCAAGTTTACGATTTCCATTTCTTGTGCTATTCTTAGCCCCGCTAATAGTGCTTCGTATTCTGCTTTGTCATTTGTTGTTTCAAATTCAAAACGTAGAGCATAAGTATACTCTTTACCTTTAGGGTTTATCAGCATCAATCCTGCGCCTAAACAGTCGAAGATTGATGCTCTACCAGTATAGAGCTTCCACTCACAGCTTGGTTTCATTTCCTCTAGCTTCATTTCCGTCTTTCTTCCTACTTCCTTCCTATTATCATCGGGGGGTGGTTCGATTAATTTTTTTTGGCGTTTCTTTGTTGTTGTCGCCCCTTGCTCAGAACACGATGTCATGTTCTCCTAGCTTAATTGCCCATTTAGCTACACGCCCTGACTTATTGAGTTTCGTAAGTGCCTGTTTGATAGGAGAGTTAGTTAGGATCGTTACCGTATGTGCTTGAAAATATCTTTACCGCCTTCTCGCTGCGTGTACTAACGCTAGTATGAGCTTTTCCAGTGTGGGGTAGTTAAGCTCGGCTCCCTGTAGGACTCTGCTTACGAAGTAAATGGGAACCTGTCCTTCTTCCCTTCTCGTGAATATAGCTGCGCTTATGCTTTCTGTCGAAGCTGTGAGATACATCATTAGAACTTCCCCATGTATTGGCACTATGAGCGTTGGCAAAGCCTTCATAAGTTTCTTCATTTCTTGGAGTGATGTTGCTGCTTCTTATGTCCACTATATGTTTTTTTTATCTGTATAACTTTTGAGCACTTTGAAGAAAGGAAGGGACCTTTCGGCGCTTTTTGACAGAAATCGGCTAAGGGCTGCTAATTTTCCATTGAGGCTATATATGTCCTTGAGTGTTTTTGGTTGTTCGGTGTCGACGATAGCTTTTACCTTTGAGGGGTTAGCTCGTATGCCTTGCTTAGTAATGAGGTGTCCTAAAAATGGGCCATCTTCAATGCCGAAGGAACACTTCTTTGGGTTAAGCTTCATGTTGATCGATCAGAACCTTTGAAAAGTTTCCTTTATATCTGTAAGCATGTATTTTTCTAAGGTACTTTTGATAACCATATCATCGACGTAGGCTTTGAGATTTCTTCCAATTTTCTCGTTGAAAACCTTGTCTAGTAGTCTTTGATACGTTGTTCCTGCGCTTTTTAAACCGAAGGGCATCTTTCGGTAGTAGTAGACTCTTTTTCCTTCAAAGAATGCGGTCTTTTCCTCGTCCTCTTCTGCCATTTGGATTTGATGGTAGCCTTTGTAAGCGCCCAGGAAGCACTTTAAGTGGAATCCAAAGAGGGACTCTACATTTCAATCGATCTCGGGTAGAGGGTAACAGTCTTTGGGGCAGGCTTTATTTATATTCGTAAAGTCAACACACATTCTCCATTTTCCATCACTTTGTAAGTGGATGGAAGGTCTGTGGAGAGGTGTTCGACCAAGTTACTTGTTCTCAAACCATGAACAAAACCAGAAATACGATGGTCTTCATGTAGGCCCAAAATCTGTAAGGTGTCATATGTATACCTAGTGGCGAAAGCTCTGACGCTCTCGCCTTCTCTTTGTTTGATGTTGTGACTGCTAAGTACGTCTTCGTGAACCTCTTTTGTTGGCTAAAGTGTTATCGAAACATTGCCTTTAGGTCTTCGTAGTTGAGAATACTATCTGCTTTTTGACTATTCCACCATATTCGGGCAGAATCCTTGAGGGTATATGTAAACATGTGACAGGCCACAGGCATTAGCCATTTTTTCATACGAATGGCTCCTTCAAAGAGGTGTAAGAAATTATCAAGATCCCCCTTTCCATCATAAGAACCAACATGGGAAGGTATTTTTAGTCCACCTGGGAAAGGATAGTCCTCGATCCAACAAATAAAGGGGGTCATAGATCCTTTTAGATCTGCAAAAAGACATGCAGGGTATGGGTTCGAACACACGAGCATATTTGGCTATGCATACATGGGTTGCGTATGGAATGGATAGTTATTCGTAGCGATAGCTATAGGATACATGGACCCATTGTACAAGGGACATTACCGTTTGGGAAAATTTAGGGTACGTACCCTCCTTATGCAGGGTAGGTAGAGGTTCCCCCTATGGAGGGATTACTAGTTTGAGCTTGAAGACGAAAACTTAGGGTTTATCCATTAATAATACCCGCAAATGGTTAGGAGTAGGGATTAGCATGAGTAGGTACAAATCCATTAGGTATATGTGCACTACTAGGTATGAAAGGTTGGGCATGGTGTGAGAGGAGCGTACCGTTAGGAGGGAGATTCCCTCATATGTTAATTGAGGATTGAGGCCTCTATGGACAAAGGTCAAGGAGGATTGCAGAGGTTGGCCATTTTCGTTCCTTCCCAAGTAGGCTACCAAAAATGGGGGGAGATTCATCTCCTGCCTTCTGTTTTCCTCTACTCCAGCTTCTAAAGGTCTGTTACCCTCGGTATTCCTTTCGGTTCTGCTTCCCTCCCTGTTCGGAGCATCTTTGAACCCTACTACCCTTTCACGTTGTCTATGAACCCTGGGTGACCTCATTGCGAAGAGGTGAAGTGACTTCCCTGGTTCGTTTAGGCTTTGGTTTCATCTCACGTTCTTTATCGTAGTCTTTACTTAAATACTCTATTTCTGTTCGGAGATCTTTATTGTGTATCTGCCTTCGTCTATCTCTTAAGAGAGATTCGAGGATCTCATAGTTAGCTTCTATGAAAGCGTGACTAATCATAGGGGTAGGATCAGTCAAAGTAGAAGCGCGATAAGCAAATGGTGTGTTTTCAGGGGTAGTGGCGGCAAACACGATAGTAGTTACAAGTGGTCTTTTATTGGTATTGACGTTGGGTATATGGGGTGGTGTCGAGCAAACCAGTGGTGGCATCATTTCTCTTTTGTTAGTCATGGCAAAAAAGTAGGTGGGGTGGTTTAGAGGCTATTTGACTTGGTTTAGACGAGACTAATTGTTGTAGGTCCCACTGATAGCGCCACTGATTGTGCAAATATGGGCACGATCAGGCTTCGTTAGGATCGAATAGTTCTTGGGATTCTTGAGGGATTTCCAACTCTTGAATAACCTGTGACAACACAAATAGAAACATTACGTTAAGTGAAGCGCATGGGGTATCCCTGCGAATCACCTTCGGCGTGAGAGTAAGTATGTGCTATTGTAAAGTAAGTATGTAAGTATGTATGAGTGTATGAAATTCTTGGTCATACCTGGAGACCTTGCCATCTATTTATATGTGTAGAAATAGGATGGGACGAGGCCTAGCACAAAAACCGGTGATTGTGAGGGTGTCCCACGTTTTGAGGGGTGATTGCCAGAACTGTATACCACGTTCTCTACCTTGGCGGGAAAGCTTAGGTGGAGAGGGAGATCATGGGTGTTTGACTTAAATAAGTCTGACCTTTGCCCTAGTTTCGTTGAAGGCCTTACCACGAAGGGTTTGGGACATTCGCGTGGCTGATTCCCATGCTGGTAACCATCTTGAAGACAGTTTTACGCCACTCTAAACTATTCGAAGGTTTTAAAGTACAATTGGGAGAAGATCCTATTTGAGCTCGAAGGGGAGACCTCCAAGCCGGAGAGGAGGGTACGTCATCAAGTTTCTTGAGATTGCTTTGTCGTTGAGTTCTTGAGTCTTTCTTGGTTTTTATCTTTATTGTAGGCTTGTTCCTTCATGTTGTGTGATCTTTGATCTTGAGCTTTTGTCATTGTCTTTTGACTTGGTCTTTAATTCCGAGATCTTTAAATCTTTCTCTTTGAGATCTTTGCCACCTTGCGATCTTTTGTCTTGGTACCAACATGCTCATACTTTGCATCATCATAAAAGCTTGCTAACAATCTCCCTTGACAATCTTTGTCTTGGTAATCTTGATATCTTTAAGGAAAATCTTGAATATTAGAGTTTGCGGAAGTCTTTGTCTTTAATTCTTGAGCTTTCTTGATTCTTGAATCTTGATGCTTATAGTATGTCTTTGTGTTAGATATTAGAAAAAGACTCGCTCACCTCGTGTATTTTACCGTTTATTGTAGCTCGTAGTTAATCGTTGAATGTATAACATTTGGTAATGGGCTGGGTATTAAACCCAACGTGTAAGCCCACTACCAAGGCCTTTAGGCCGGTTTTGTAAGCAACTATATAAGCCTCTTCCATGCCTTGGAAGAGATGGTTAGTTATTTTATGCAAGTCACACTTTCTCTCACTAGAAAGCTTTCTCATTCTAACTTTCTCTCTCTAGACTTGGCTAATCTGTCTATCTTACATTGTGTTATGATTTCCAATATCCTACAATTGGTATCAGAGCTCATGGGATGATTAGATCGTTTGTGTGTGCGTTTTAGTGCATCGTTTAGATCAAAAGTTGAGTTTTAGGAGGTTTTAGCTCTTGTTCTTGAGTTTCATTGATTTTAACTTTTATTGTGTTAAAATTCATGTTTTTGTAATGGCTATAGCCTTCTAGTACTCATTTGTGCAAAAGAATCCAAGTCAAAACATTTAAAAGGGTGTTTTTAGGTGTTTTAAAGTGTAAAAGTTCATAATTCATCATAGCGGTTTGGTATACTGCTTGTAGTGTTTTGTAGCGGTTTGGTTTACTGTTTGTACATTGTTCTGGCGGTTTGTCAGATCGTACACTGTGCTAGCGGTTTGTCATTTCTGATAGCGGTTTGTCTTATTAGTTAGAGGTTTGTCAGTAGCGGTTTGTCTTCTAGTGTACCGGTTTACTAGTAGCGATTTGGTAATAGTAGCGGTTTGATCCGTAGCGGTTTATAGGTTTTTAAAGACAATTTCTGACAGCGATTTGGGAAACAAACCTCTGCCAATTTCATTTCTTAGTAGCGGTTTGGTGTTATTTCTTCATAGCGGTTTACCATATCCTCTAGTAGCGGTTTAACAGTTTAACTTTGTAGCGGTTTAACACTCGTAGCGGTTTGTAGTAGCGGTTTGTTACAGGTTTATTGAAGATTTTTCTCAAGGACTTTTAGGAAACAAACCTCTGGCCATTTTTCTTCATGGTAGTTGTTTGGTATAATTCTTCATAGCGGTTTGATTGTAGCGGTTTGACAGTAGCGGTTTAAGCTCTAATCCAGCGGTTAGTTACACTGTTTGGAATTTGGACTATTATAAACTTGACAAACGTACCAAACTCAAAAAACAAAACACTTAAAAAAACATCACCACTTTTAACATACAATCATTAATCATTGTTCGATCAACTTAAATCATTTCACAATCAATTAAGATGGCTAATCTTTCGGAAGATATCCAATGTGCCGGTTCCGATACCCGACCGCCTATGCTTGATAGGACTGACTTTGCATCATGGCAACAACGTATTCGATTGTATTGTCGGGGTAAAGAGAATGGGGTGAACATTCTGAAGGCGATTGATGAAGGACCTTTTTAGATGGGAACTATTAGAGACACAATTGCTGAAGGGACAGAAGGTGCCTAACAACTAGGTCCCGAACGAGCTCGAGTCTATTCGGACCTTTCACCTGAGGATAAGGATAGGTATAATGCTGACATTCGGGCAACAAACATCCTACTTCAAGGGTTACCAAAAGACATCTACACTCTCATCAATCATTACACTGAAGCAAAAGACATTTGGGATAATGTGAAGATGCTCCTAGAAGGTTCAGTGTTCAAAAAAAACTAACGAAAGAAGATCACGAGAATCACCAACTGTATGATGATTTGAACGCTTATGTCAGATAACAAAGGAGATTACATTTCTCGATATTTTTTCGGTTTTTGCCAAGATATCAATGACATGCGGAACTATCAAGATGGACCATGTCCAGGGAAGGCTGGTTGAACTCAAAGTTTGTTAATAACATGTTACCTGAATGGGGTAGATTTGTAACAGCAGTGAAACTAAACAGAGGCTTGAGGGACTCCAACTATGATCAGCTGTATGCTTATCTGAAGCAACACGAGGCACACGCCAATGAGAACAAAATGATATTGGATCGATTCACTCAACACGTTGTTGATCCTCTCGCCTTGATTTCATATATGTCTTCACAATCAGGAGTACTAATCACAATATCTTCAACTCTCACTATTCCGCACATCTTCAACCACACTTTGCTGACAACACCCAACTTGATTCAGGACATACATACCTCAAACCAACAATCAACTTAGAACCTCATCAAATACAAGGAACCAAGCCATAGTTCAAGACGGCAGGGTTGTTGTTCAGAATGTTTAGGGTTGACAGAATAGAGGTCAGGGGAATAATTCACAGGGTGCAGGTGCAGCTGGTTATGGGGGAGCTCAGAACAGAGTTGGGAATGCAAATCTAGGTCAAGCAATACAGATTAAGTGTTACAACTGATACGGACAGCCAACTATATGCATGGACTTAGACAAGCGACCACATAACTCAAATACTATATAGACAAGATGTTGCTGATGCATGATCAGGAGAATAGTTGTGTCATTAGTTGATGAGCAATTACTGTTCATGCAGGTGGACAAGATCATTGTTGTTAATGAGGAGTGGTATGAGCAAACAGTTCATGTTTTTGGACTCATTTTGTGGATAATGTGTTTTAAGTTGATGATTGTGATGCATTTGACTCTGATGTTGATGAGGCTCCTACTGCACAGACAATGTTCATGGAAAATCTCTCATCCGCAGATCCTGTTTATGATCAAGCTAGTTCGTCATATGACTCAGACATTCTATCTGAGTACCAAGATATGACAACTATCGGATGCTATTTGTGAACATCATGTAAGTACATCGAGTCATGACGATGTACAACCAAACTACATTGTTGACTCACATGTTGATGATACGGGTGATAGTAATATGATTTCGTATGATCAATATGTAAAGGAATCAGTATGTAAAGGATAACGCAGTGCCAGTTGTACAAAGTAATGTATCTTCTGTACCAAATGATGCATACATGATGATGTTTAATGATATATATGAACAGTCTGCCAAATGTGTCTTTGTAACCACGCTGAACAATGTAAGTGATAATTCATTGACTGCTGAACTTGCAACATCTAAGGAACAAGTTGAACTGTATGAAAGACGGGCTAAGTTTGAATTAATAGAAAGAGAACAAAAGATTGATGAACAATTAAGAATAGTTATCACTGACTGTAATCGTAAAGAAGAAAGTTTAAAAAGGGAACTTCATTCTGTAAAATTGCAACTTACCTCTACCATTAACCATAACAAGTCAATGGTAGAAGAAGTTACGTCTTTGAAAAAGGATTTTAAACAGAAAGAAAATAAATACCTTGAAGAATTTTTGGACATGAAAGCTTTAAAAGAAAAGGTCGAGGATAAATTATACAAACAAGACCAGTCTCTTCAAACAGTTCACGTGTTGTGTAAACCAAATCCCTATTATGATGATCTGAATAAGGTAGCAATTAGGTACAAGAACCCCTTATGCCTAACCCATGCTCAGCAACTTCAGCCTGCTCTATATAATGGTCATGAAATTATCAAAACCAATCATGTCCCAGCCATAGTGCACAACTCAGAGGATACCCTAGAGATAGCTGAAATCACTAGGAAGAAAATGAATGACAAAATGAAAGACCCAGAGTGTGTGAAAAAGAAAGTTAAGATTGCACCACATAATTACTCGAAAGAGAATTATTTAGCGACTTTCACACTACAGAAACAATTGACCCCCGAGCAAATATTTTAGTCCAATGATCTCATCAAGATGAAAGCAGAAGCTCTCAAAGAGCAGACCATAGCTTCACGACCAATCAAAGCGTTGACAGTGTATCCTCCAAATACACCTGCAACGCTTGTCCCCGGGGTGCTTCCAACAAAAAGTTAAGTGAAAATTAATATTTTTACACTTATATAACTTTTTTCGGAATTTGAAAAAACTTGTAAAAAGAGAATTACACCAATGGGGCTCACTAAAGGGGAAATGGGCTTTGAACAAACCAAGGAATGTTACCTCACCGATGTCATTCCATTTTTCAAAACACTTAAAGAACATTTTGAGGGAATTCAAAAGGCTTTATCTAAAGAAATTAAAGAAATGAAAGACATTTTTGAGGAGTTAGAAGCTGAAGTTAACCAAAATGTTGTGAATAAGAAGCCTGATGAGATTGAGCAAAAAAATATTCTTATTGCAAATGACAATTTAATTGTTGATTGCTTGTCCAAAGACGTGTTTTGTATTGCAACGAATTATGAGCTTACTTTATCTAGATTTACTGAAATGTATGAAGCCCACACCATTGTTCAAACACGTTGTCTAGAACTTGAAACAGAGCTTTCTAAATTACGAGCTAAGGTTAAAAAAGATGATCATACTGAATTAGTAAAATGTTTTTCCAATCTTGAGGTTAATCACTTAAATTTACAGTTAAAGTATCAAAACCTTAAAGAAAGTTTTGAAAATGACCCATCTCTACCCGCTCGAGATACTCCTGATTTTGACTCAGTCTTTGTAATCGAAAAAATGAAAGCTTCCATTCAAGGAAAGGACAACGCCATCAAAAAATTAAGAATGAAAATCTCTCAATTGAAAGAGACTGAAACCGACCGTACACTTGATTTCAGGGCCTTAGATTTTCAGATCACTCAATTAACTGACAAAGTCACAGTTCTCCAAGAACAAAATAAGCTTTTTAGGACCGAGAATGCAAAAATTAAGCAGCATTACAAGGAATTATATGATTCTATTAAGATCACGCGTGCTAGACATATCGAACAAACAACTGCCTTGTTAACTAAAAATGAGAATCTAAAAGCCCAAATACATGAAAATCTAAAATGCATCACTATGGATTCTGTAAAACCAAGAGTTCTTACCACTGGTAGGTATGCGATAGATGTTGAACAAATTCCCTCTCACAATAGGAACAATAGGGAAGTGCATCTAGATTATCTCAAACACCTTAAGGAAAGTGTGGAAACCCTTCGCGAGATCATAGAGGAAGCTAAGGTTGAAAGACCATTAGATAGCTCACTTGCATTTGCTTGCCTTTACACTAAACACTCTCAGGAACTGTTAGAATATATGATTGGCACTTGTCCAAAACACTTCAATCAATGAGATAAAAACCATATTGCTACCCCTTTAACTAGGAAAAAACAAGTTTCTTTTGAAGACCAATGTGAAACGTCTAATAGTAACACACACAAACGTGTAGAGAAACTGTACATTCAGAAGACTAATGTCTATGTGCCTCCTTCTACAGGAGTAAATAGTTGCACTGATGCTAGCAGATCACAGCCTAGGAGCAATACCAAGAAAAATAGGATCTTGCCAGCTAAGAGTGTCAACAAGAAGCAAGTAGAAGAACACCCTAGGACCAATAAGTCTAGTTTGAAAACCACGAATCGTGTTGATTCTAGTATTAGCTCTAAGCGTATTGTAATTAATCCGAATTCTCATTCTGTTTGCCAAACATGTAACAAATGCTTAATTTCCGCAAATCATGATGTGTGTGTGGTTAATTATTTGCACTCTGTGAATGCATCCCCCTTTGTTAAAAATGTTGTGCGTAAAGTTAAGCAAGTTTGGATACCTAAGCAAGTTAAGCAAGTGTGGAAAGCAACAGGAAAAGTGCTTACCAGTGTTTGTTATCAATGGAGGCCCACAGACAGAATATTTACTTTAGCAGAACAATACCCTTTAACTAGGCTCACTAAACCCAAAGTCATGCCTGCTACGCAAACTGAAAATGTTAGTACTAGTAAATTTGTGATAACTAAGAAACTAAGTCACACATCTCAAAAACTAACTAGATACCAACGTAGAAACCAACAGTACCAGGAAGTTCCAATTAGCCTTTCAACTTTACCTAAGAATCAGGCCATTGCTCATGCTAACCACAGAACCCAACTAAAATTTGGGATCCAACTTCCAAACTCACCATCTTTCTGTTTTCAAATGCAGTTGTACCAGATTCGACCTTTGGTATGGACTTAAGGTTGCGCAAAACAATACCGAAGAAATCACCTCACAAAAGCTCAGAATTTCGTGAAAAAGTTTATCGGGACAGTTAGATTCAGGAATGACCACTTTGGTGCTATCATGGGTTATGGAGATTACGTGATTGGTGACAGTGTGATCTACAGGGTATACTATGTGGAAGGACTGGACATAACTGTTTTTTGTCAGACTTTTTTGTGACTCCTGATCCTCGAATATGCATTCATGAGCACATTCATGTTATTTCGCGATATACTGATGGTTAAACATTTAGATCAAAGGTTCTCGTTGTGTATAAATTGTACTAGTATCTCGGTAGAATACAATGAAAGTCCCTCCTCAATCTGCTTGATGCCCAAAAGCCCTCCAAGAATAAATCATGGTTATGGCATCGATGTTTAAACCACTTGAACTTTGGTACCATCAATGACCTTGCCAGAAAGGATTTAGTAAGAGGTTTACCTAGATTGAAGTTTAAGAAAGATCGTCTTTGCTCCGCATGTCAACTAAGGAAGAGCAAAAAGCATACCCACCAAACGCCAAAGCCTTAAAACACCAACGTGGAAGTTCTAATACCCTCATAATGGAATTATGTGGACTAATGCTGATGCATATAATTAATGGGAAGAAATACAAACTTAGTCATCGTCGAAACTATTCGAGGTTTACTGGGATAATTTTTTAGTCGAAAGAATGAAACCCAGAGTTCGTCATCAAATTTCTAAAACAAATACAAGTTGGTCTCAACAAAAATGTTAGATACATCCGTACCGATAGTGGCACAGAATTTGTCAATAAAGATTTGACTAAATATTATGAAAGTGTCAGCATTTTTCACCAAAAAATAGTTTCGAGGACTCCACAGCAGAACGACATTGTCGAAAGACAAAACCGTACTCTTCTTGAGGCTGTTAGGTCAATGCTGATATTTTCTAAGGCCCTGATGTTTCTTATGGCAGAAGACTCATTGCTAAACGGTTTGTTTACATCCCAAAATCGATCCTCATTCCACTCTAATAACAAAACCCCATATGAGCTAGTGCATGATAAGAAGCCTGATCTTACCTTTTTCTGAGTCTTTGGTGCTCTTTGTTACCCTACAAATGACAGCGAGGATCTTGGAAAATTACAACCAATAGCTGATATTAGAATTTCTGTTGGTTATGCACCAAGCAGGAAGGGTTATAGAATCTATAATAAAAGGACCCGACGAATCATGGAAACTATTCACATTTAATTCGATGAGCTGTCTAAGCCGATGGCTCCTGTGCAACTCAGTACAGGACCTGCACCTACTTTTCTGACGCCTGGACTGATAAGTTCAAAGATCGTACCCAATCTGGTTCCTGCAGCACCTTATGTACCCCCCCACAAATAAAGAACTAGAGATTTTATTCCAACCAATGTTCGATGAATACCTTGAACCTCCACGTGTTTTAAAGACGTTTCCTTCCTGCCTAGGAGTTCCAGTCAGTCAATTCATCAGGTAACGCCTTCTTCTCTACCAATTGATCAAGATGCACTTCTCCAAGTCATTCACACATCATCATTGGCATTACAATCTCACAAGTTTCACATCAAGGTGTCGCTGCTGATCTACTATCATCAAGAACAATCCTATTTGCTCATAGTTGCCAACAATCCCTTCGTCAATGTGTTTACTCTGGAACCTAGTTCTAAAGCATCATCATCTAGGGATGTTAGTTCACCGGCATCAACTTATGTCTCTCAACCACATCATCATCTCGGGAAATGGAGCAAGGATCACCCGCTTGATAATGTCATTAGCAATCCCTCTCGACCAGTATCCACTAGAAAACAATTTACAACCAATGCCTTGTGGTGCTTGTATAACTCTGTACTGTCCAAAGTCAAACCAAAGAAGTTCAAATCTGCCATAACTGAGGATTGCTGGTTTCAAGCCATGCAAGATGAAATTCATGAATTTGCTCGACTTCAAGTATGGGAATTAGTACCACGACCAGACTATGTCATGATTATTTCTCTCAAGTGGATTTACAAAGTTAAGCTTGATGATACGCGATGTTCCTGAAAAACAAGCTAGGTTGGTGGCCAAGGGATATCGACAACAGGAGGGTATTGACTTCGAGGAATCCTTTGCACCAGTTACACGCATCGAGGCTATAAGAATCTTCATCGCTAATGCCGCCAGTATGAACATAACCATCTATCAAATGGATGTCAAGACAACATTCCTTAATGGCGAATTAAAGGAGGAAGTCTATGTTTGTCAAACTAGAGTTTCGTTGATCACATGACATCTGACACATGTTTATCGTCTAAGACAGGCTCGTATGGTTTAAAGCAAGCTCCTCAGGCGTGGTATGACACTTTGTCACGGTTTCTTCTGGACAATAAGTTATCCAAAGGTGTAGTGGACCCAACATTATTCACTCAAAAAACAAGCAAACATATTCTTCCTGTTCAAATCTATGTAGATGATATCATATTTTCCTCGACCGACCCTAAAGCATGTGACATATTTTCCAATGAGATGAGTTCAAAATTCCAAATGTCAATGACGGGACAAATGTCTTTTTTCTTAGGATTACAAGTTTTCTCAAGTCACCCAGAGGCATTTTTTATAGAATCAATCAAAATTTGCTCTTAGAAATAATTAAAGAATTTAGATGGATTCAGTAACCTGATGATACAACCATGGTGGATTCGACTCAAACTGGATGAGACCCCCCTTAGGGATTCCCAGTTGACCAGACACTCCAGTTACCGGAGTACGGTCGGCTCCCTAATGTAATCTCACTGCCAGCAACCCGACCTTGTAGTACGTTTTACTGCATGTGTTGCTTAGTATCCGGCATCGCCTACCAAAAAGCGCCTTGAAAAGCATTAAAACAGTGATCTTTCGGTATCACAAGGAACATTAATTAGGGACTTTGGTATCCGAAAGACACCGTTATGACACTAACCGACCTATTGCAGATGCGGACCATAGCGGTTGTGTCAAGACACATACAACGACAGAAATACGTCAGGGAAAAGGGGGGGGAAGTGCTTAGTTCTTTGGAGATAAATTAGTCAGCTGGTGGCATCAAAGAAACAAAAGAGCATTGCGATCTCAACTACAGAGGCTGAATACATTGCCATGTCTGGATGCTGTGCTCAGAACTTTGGAATAGGTCATAAGCTTACAGACTATGGCTTTGCCTTCAATAAGATTCCACTAATATTGGGAGGGGTGATAATCGTTGTGCCATTCTCACTCTGTTGTAATAATGTCTGAGCACTCCCCGGTCCACTACATTCACATATCGAACATTTCATTCTGAGATGCCGGTTGAGAAGGCGTGGTTGAATTGTACTTCGGAGACGAACGGAATATCAGCTGCTGTACATAATTCACCCAAGGCATTACCAAAAAGAGCGTTCGAATTTCTACTCTCGCGACAAGATGTATGAAAGAAGTATGACTCCGAACACTTAGAAACATCTTCAGGAAGGAGAGGCCGGAGTAAAGGTATGGTCCTTCATATACCCTATGTATATTTGTATATAATTAAATACAAAACAAAATACAAAAATATAAAACCTACAAAAACCATAAAAATCAAAAAAATAGAAAATACAAAAATATTTTTCAAGACATGTCTCTTTCCAATTGATAACATTACGGACCTAGGAAATGCATTCAATAATGATACGCCTTTTAAATGAGTTCAGCGAAAGTTCAAAACTATTTTAAAACAGCGTCTCAATGGCTTTTGCAGTTATTTCAGACTGCAACCGTTTTTTCAAATGAGGAATGCTTCTCGCCAAAAAGACTGCCATTCCTAACAACGGGTAATTAATTTTTCCCGAGAATGGATTACTTAATATCCGTGCACCCAAGGTCTAATGTACGTTTCAGTGCGTTTTTCCTCTTTTGGAAGAGAAGTCTTCCTTTATAACCAAATAATTTTCTTCTTAATTGATTCTCACAATTATTTATGTATCATCACGGGTGGAAAGTGTTGTCAGGATAATATCATCAATTAAGTTTTTCAAATAAAAAAAAATAAAAAAATAAAAAAGATGTATGGTCTTTTTAACTCAAACAACGACAACATCTCTTTCAATAGAAAACGAGTCATTGTTTGAAGGGGAGAGTGTTTTCAAGTTTATGGCATCAAATGGGTTTCTAGATCACATCATACAATTAATGGAAAAGATTTCGTTGTAATACGAGGTTAAAATTTAAGGGGGGGGGGGTTAATTGTTTTTAACTTAAAGGGCCAAAATTGTCATTAGTAAAGAGTTCATGGACTTATTGGCAATATCTAATCGTCTCCTAGCTCTATTAAACTTAAGGACTAATTCTGCCATTTCCTAAACTACTTTAACCTTAGAAAACCTTTAAGCCGAAATTGTATGTAGTTAGAAACCTCAAGGACCAAAACTGCCAAATCCCAAACTAGGAGTATAAATAGGTAGCGATTTTAGTTTTGATCAAAACATTTCAAATCCAGTCAAACCTTTTCACACACTCTCTCTCCACGCAAACTGCCACCTAGAACAACCTCCTTGATTCTTGATTTCCTGTGGATACTTTGCTAAGGTACCTCTAAAACTTTGTTTAATACATTAAGATGATGCCTTAGGTGAAAGTAATCAATTCAAAACACACTTAAATGGCTTCTATGTCTAGATTCGACTTAGGTTTCAATCTAAATCTAAAGTGTTGTTTGAAATTGTGAATTGGTGGGTGAGATACATGCGGCTAGGACTTAAATTTAGTATATCACTTCTTGATCATGGTCTCTCTAACACTTAGAGCTAGATGAATTTAAGTGTCTTTCCTTGCCATAAAACCTATGAGAATTTGGAATGATGGTGGAATTGCTGGAAAAATGATTACTAGGTATAGGTGATGCTTATTTGGTGAATCAATTCGCTCCCCAACTGCCTATAATCTTGATTTGATGATTTTTCTTGTGTAGATTGATTTTTAATAGTCAACTGTTGTTGTTAGTTGTTGTTAAGCGTGTATGTGTTCTCGGAAACACTTAGGAATGTATTGGAACCCATATATGCTTATCCCGTAGTGCGTAAAATGATATTTGAATGTGTTTGCATTTTATGTTCTAGATAGCGGTTTGGTTTGTAGTAGCTTGATAGCGGTTTCCATAATTATGCATGATAGCGGTTTTCTTAATTATGCCTGATAGCGGTTTGATGATAAATGAATTCTTATTATGAACAGGCAAACCGCTATGAGGTAGCGGTTTAATGAAGATTATTTTTTTATTAAAATAATCCCACACTTTGCTATTTTCAAAATTTTTTTGTAATTGGTAGCGGCTTGACTTAAAAGAATATAATCTTCTTAGCTGTTTGGTCATAGCGGTTTGATTAAAATAAATATTTAATTCGTAGCTGTTTGGTCGTGGCGGTTTGATCATTCTGCTACATAGCAGTTTGATCATTTACCTTCACAGCGTATTTTTGATTAACCCTTAACCCTCCTCACAGTGGTTTGGTGTCTAGTGAGTAGCGGTTTGGGCCAGAATCTCAAAGCTTTGGCCCATTAGTCCCAATACCCTCTCAAGGCCTAGTCCAAAGACACAATTGCCTCATTAACACCCATCCGGGACTTGTTAACTTGTTTGTGTTCATCGGATATCCTTGACCAACATAGACTTATTCTCACCATAATCAAACGAAGCATGTCAGTGTTCTCATCTAATATCAAGATACATGTCATGTTTTCCTGTCTTTGTTGATATCCTTTTGCAGACAATATGGCTGATGAGAATGTTCCAGCTCCTGCTCCCATAAGATCTGATGAACAGATACTTCCATTTGCTGCATAGGTGCCCATTGGAAATAGCAACTTTGTTCTGGATCTTCACAAGAAGCAAAAGAATCCAATCTTTCAGATCTCTGTGGATATTTTGCAAAACATAAAACTCTTCAGAGCATTCACTGCTTTAACTTCTGTTCCAGCTATCTACATTCAACAGTTTTGGAATACACTGGCATATGAAGCAAAGACTGATGTTTATAGTTTCACTAATGAAACCCGATTCACATTGGATGGCAGAATCCTCTATGATGTCACTATAATAACTCACATTGGATTCAAGCCTCACTAATTCGTGTCACCTTCGTCAGGTGATGCTATTATGGACTTTGTGAATAAGCTAGGGTATACAGAGGCTATTCACTTTGTGTCAAGAATGGCGGTGAATAACCTGTATTAGCCCTGGAGAGCCATCTTGTCTATGATCAATCAATGTCTCACAGGCAAGACTTCTGGGTATGATAGACCCAGATACCAAGTTCTTTAGATGCTTTGGGGTATCATCACAAGTATAAATTTTGATTTTGCTGAACTAATGTAGAGGAAGATTTGTACAAGCCTACTCTGAACACTTTCTCATGGATCAAGAGCAAATCTGGCAGAATCCTACTAAGAAGGGCAGGAAGACAAGCCTCCATGTAATTTTCCCCCGGTAAAAAAAAAATTTAATTTAGTTTTTTTCGTTCATAAAGTTAATTATCTGTCACTTGGGAAGAATTCATAATATTCACCAAAGATCAACATCTCCATTTCATCTTGCTGAAGAAGATTTTAGACTTGGTAATCTCAAATTCGTTCCCAAAGGCAAAGTCGATAAAGTCTTTGGAATGCCAATTCCCAACGAGCTAATCTCGAACAATATCAGGAATGCACTGTACTACAATGCTTATTTGGAAATGGTCGCAAATCTTGATCAGAAGGTTTCAGCCAAAAAGGAAGGAAAGAAGAAGACAACAAGTACCAAACAACCACAAGACAAAGATCACTACATCAATGTACAAGATATCACATGAAGAATCAAAGACTACGAGCTGAACACAAGATCAATCAGAAGATTGTTGAGCTTAAGTTAGTATTTTCTAGGGTGACCTCTCTTAGGGGGAGATTTTTAGATATTAGAAAAAGACTCGGTCACCCCGTGTATTTTACCGTTTATTGTAGCTCGTAGTTAATCGTTTAATGTATAACATTCGGTAATGGGCTGGGTATTAAACCCAACGTATAAGCCCACTACCAAGGCCTTTAGGCCAATTTTGTAAGCAACTATATAAGCCTCTTCCATGCCTTTGGAAGAGTGGTTAGTCTTATTTATGCAAAGTCCTAACTTTTCTCTCACTAGAAAGCTTTCTCTTTCTAACTTTCTCTCTCTAGACTTGACTAATCCATCTATCTTTCATTGTGTTATGATTTCTAATATCCTACACTTTGTAGTTTGAGCATGAGCATGTGGTAATGAATCCGACTCAGCTAGAGTGAGGCTGCAACACCGTCGTTTGAACCTGCATTATAAGTTAGTGATAAACAACAGATATGGATGAATATGGCTTTGTCATTCGTCTGTATATGGTTGCGTTAACCTCTGATTCCGTGAGGACCGACCTGTGATCCGGTAGATTTGAAGAATCTGCTTGACAGGGTTTCCAGCTTAAAGCATAAGATCCTCTAACATAGATGTATTAGATTCACCATGCTTGCTTGTTCTCACGTAACCGAGGATTTTACTCAAAGCAACAACACAGTAGAGTGAATCAGATAGTACTATCTTCTAATGAGTCATCAAATCATTTACTAGACCAAAAAATAGATACCTAGTTTGACACAATAGCTAGGATTCATAATAAAAACACTCAAGTCACCTACCTCAGAGCTTATTTGATGATCGGCTCCTGGAAGGATTTCCATCGTTACTATGAATACTAAAGTGAGTATTCACATCTGATTGTTCTGGCAAAATTCACAAAGATAATGCGTAGACTCTTGTTAAACAGCTTGTGGACTTATAGGTGTTCTACAAGGTTTGTCATGTAATGTTCCTAATGAGATTTTTTTATGGATCTCTTGGATCTAGACTCGATTAGTGTGTTTTGGTTTTAGTAATCGAAGGCTAGAGCAGACTGCCACCTATTCAATATCAATTAACTTGGAGTGAGAAAGTCAATAGAAGTCGTGTTGATCTTCGTGACAAATGAGACAAGTCTCTTTTGAGTAGAAAACACAATGCTAGAAGGGTTGTAACAGTTTTCATCACTGGTCCATGATGTCTTGTAATTCAATACCATAAATCCATTCTTTATGGAAAACCGATAGCAATTGTATTGACCACCGGTTTTATCTGCCGAATATGTGGGAGGGCTTCCATCTTTTCACCTTGGTCCATACAATTCTTTTCATTCTTCAAACCCTTCAATGCATACCAAGCCATCAGTAACAACACCTTGTTGTATTGGATCCGGTGTTAACTCATGTCTTAGTTAGCATTATTCCCGTTCTCATTCATCTCCAATTATACCTAAGGACTGCTATTTCTAACTATGCAGTGTCCTTGGGTAGATCCCTCCAGTTCTAGTTGGATCATAGGACTAATACCTAACCTAACTACCTTATGACTTCAGAGTCGTCGTGAATTAAGATGTTGTTGGGTATTTGATCGTAACCATAAAACCTTGAAAATCAATCAAAGTGTTTGATAGAATATCAAAATGTTTAACAATTTGAAAGTTTCAACTTTTGAAAAAAAACTCCCCCTACATACGTGCATAGATGAACGTAAGTGTTTTGAACATGTGGTTAAGAGTATAAAGCACTTTTTACTTTTGAGTCTTTAGATCACTTATTATTTTCAAGATCACATTTTAATTACATTTCTCCATTTATTTTAAACACTAAGTCACTTAGTTTTGAAATACCAAGTGATTAAAATTTGTCATGAAAATTATGTGGGGAGAAAATATTATCAGCATGAATTATGTGGAACTTTTTCTTCTTGCTCCCTCTCAATTTTACATATGTTTGACACCAAATAAATTATACCAAGATATATAAAGAATATAAAATTAAGGTTGAGACAGTGTTGAGCACACAATTTTGAAAGATTATGAACTGTCATTGAAGAATTCTTGAGAAATTATGCTCAAATAACATGATCATCATCCATATAACATCAAACATTGATAGTCATTAAATTACTGAACATAAGAATTGTCATGTGATGATGTATCCAAAAACATTAAAACTTTGTTTTTTGAAAAACTACCCCTCAAAAATAGAACCAATTGTAATATTGTCGTCTTGTAAAGCTTTGTGAGGAAAGGAGTGTTGAATACACAATTTTAAAAGATTTTGAATTGTCATTGAAAAATTCTTGAAAAGTTGTGTTCAACTCTTTGAAAAAAAAACATGTTAGAAGACTTTTCTTCTAAATCTAAGGGTAAGCGCACTTATTCGTACACTAACCTTTTCTTGAGCTCAAAACTTTAAATATCTTGTAGAAATAGCTGAAGACTGAGAAAATTAATTTTCTCGTTGTTAAGATAAGTTATCTTTTTAGATAAACTTTCCTTTATTTGAAGTTCGGGTTATGTACTGATTTTCACATAAGCCTTTAAGAAAAATTAGAAATGACATGTTTTGAAACATTTGAACTCTTGCTCGAACTTCATTTACATACCCGTGACAATATTAATCGTCATTTCTAGTTACGTAAATGTTATCGATTCCAAGAGAACAATTTCGAGAAGATTCTTTTTGGATTTTTTGATTTTCTGATTTTGTATTTCCTTTTTGAAATTTTATATTTTTGTATTTGGTTTTTATAGGTTTTTTAATATTTTTTGGTGTATTTGCTTTTTAAAAAATATTTACATGTCGATGTTTGATGGAATATCAAGCAGTCTCATTTGTCAGAACCTCTAGTTCTGCTGGAGTCAAACATCTCATACGAATCTGTCTGACAAGATACTCAAGCCGATCTTGAGGAAGGGATTTCGTAAACATATCAGCTAATTGGCATTCACTTCTGACAAAATACATTCAATTATACCACATTCAACCTATTCTTTGATAAAGTGGCATTGAGTATGGAAGTACTTAGTATAGGAGTGTTGCACGGGGTTGCATGAGATTGCTATGGCTGTTAGAGAGTCGCATTACAACGGTATTTTGTTGTAATCAAAGCCATAATCCTTAAGCTGTGTCCTCATCCACATTACATGATCAAAACTTGCAGATAACGCTACGTACTCTTCTTCTACTGATGACATTGCAATGCAAGCCTGCTTCTTTGACATGGCTACCCTATCACCTAGGACATGTATTCCTCCAGACGTGCTTTTGCGAGTATCAATGTATCCGGCATGATCAGCATATGAAAATGCGGTTAGTTCAAAGCCAGAATCCTTTGGATACCAGAGTCCCATATTTATGGTACCCTTTAAGTATCTAAAGATCCTTTTAACCTCTTTGAGGTACTTTTCTGTTGGTCCCCCCCCCCCCCCCCACCCCCCCCCACCCCCCTTTTGGCCCCCCCCTTAATAACATGCACAATAACATACTACTTGTACTAAGTATGGTCTACTAGATGTCAGATACATAAGTGACCTGATCATACTACGGTAGTTTGTTTGGTCAACGGGTTTTCTACTCAAGTCTTCATCAAGTTTAGGTTTAGTAGCCAATGGTGTACCAATACTATCACATTTATCCATACCATGATTTTTGAGTATTTATAAAGTGTACTTAGCCTGGTTGATAAATATACCTCGTGGGGATTGGTGGATCTGAATTCCTAAAAAGAATTTCATTTCCCCTATTAAGGACATCTCAAATCTACTGTGCATTAATTTTTCAAATCTTTTAGAAAATTTTAAGTTTGTAGACCCGAAAATGATGTCATCGACGTAAATTTGTACAAGTAGAATGTCCTCCCCGTATCTTATTGTAAACAAAGTAGGGTCTATAGTACCTTTAGTAAAACCTTTGGACATCATAAAGTTTGAGAGTTCATCATACCAGGCTCTTAGAGCTTGCTTCAATCAATATAGAGCTTTCCTTAGATGGTAAACTTTTTCTGGATGATCAGGATCAACGAACCCATCTGGTTAAGCAACATAAACCTCCTCCTTCAGTGAACCGTTAAGAAATGTTGTTTTCATGTCCATCTGGTATATTGGAAAAGATTTGTGTGTTGTGTTGGCGACGGAAAGCCGAACAGCTTCCAAGCGAGCAACTGATTAAAAATTTCCTTAAAATCCCATTACCCATCCATCCTGTGCATACCCCTTATCTACAATTCATAGCTATTGCGAATTACAGTTTGATCATCATCCTATGTTTTCCATAACACACTTTATCTTGATGACTTACTTGCTGAAATGTTTGCCGCGAGTTGTCCCAGACATTGTAGTCTGTCAATTGATGAAGCTCATCCAGCATTGGCCCGATCCAGCGGAATCAGCCATTACTTCCTTAATCATTTTTTGGTTGGCATACTCACGGTGAGGCGCAAACATACACATTCAGGATCTGTTCAAGTGTCTCATGTTTTGCACTGGCTTGGATGTATTCCACAAACTGTTCTAACGGGTGATCTTAGTCATCGATGTTCAAGAAATTAGAGGACGACGGGAACATTTGACAGATTGGATCCTAAAGAGTTTGTGATCTTCAAGATATTAGTTATCCTAGATACATTATCTATATTGGGACTAATACTTGTTGACACGTTGTCTTTCCTAATTTTAGGTACCTATTTCTTTTGAGTTTTAGGTGTCCATTTATATCCTGAGGGGCATTGTTTTTCTATCCACCATTTCCATGCCTTATTTGTATTCTCATACATCATCCTAAAGTAACTCTTTACATTCCTGATAGTGGAGTCTGATGCAACTGTTTTTATAAGGTGTTACAACAGATTTGTTAGCCTGACATTGGTTTCTAGTACTGAATAATGCACCACATTAGCTTCTTAGTTCTAGCATTCACGTCATTGATAAATTTTAGAAACACAAAACACACGCATCATGAATTAGGAATTGAACACGACATTTTGCACAAGAAGCACAAACATCATAACATCATAGGTATGGTCTTTAAACTGTCATTACCACGTGGTCCACAGACTTTGTTTTCTTAAGAATACTAAAGATCTTATGGTGGTACTTTTACTTTCGTCTTTTTAGACTTTACTTGACTAATGACTTGCATGACCTTTTCTTTCATTTGAGTGCTCCTAAGTTATGGTCTGCTAATACTAGTTTTGTGAATTACTCCTGTAGAGGTAGACACACGAGGATTAGTATTCCTAGAAGTCTGAGGCAACTGAGGTGCTCTAGTGTGTGTTGTCCTAGTGTCAATTCGATACATTCCTGGTCTAATCACATTTGTGTTTCTGACAGCTTGATTTGCTGTTTGAGGTAAAATTTGTGTAGTGACTGGTTTTAATAAACCCTCTAACACATTAGTTTTGGTAACTGACTTTTGTCGTTTTGAAACTTTTCCTCTCAAGAGAGTCTGAAAAGGAGTCGGTTTTCCTAAAACGGATGGTTTTGGAATCCTAAGAGCATTTGGTTGTCGAACAACAGATGATTTATCAAACTTAGTTTCCATAGATTTTTCTTTACAACACTTCCAACGAGTTTTCTTAACACACTTAATGGCAATGTTCTTTTCTTGCAGGTTGATCTTTCAAATCTTGTATTGTTCAAGAAAGTATTGTCACGTTCTTTAGGAAATCACAGTTGACTAAATCTCGCTCAAATTTTGTCAATTTTTCATTTGTTCTTGACATTGTTGTAAAGCAAGTTTCAAGAGAAATCAAGTGTTTTTCTAATTTAGCAAAACTTCGTAAAATCCCGTTGTAAACTTCTTTACTAACATTTTCAGTTTGTTTAGAAAGCTTTTTTTGCAAGACATTCACATTATTTGACTTTATGAACATATAGGCATTACAATTCATTATATGCATCTAAATCAACTAAAAATGCAAATAAAAACACAAATAACATCATTTGAAACACACTCTTATAGAAGTATATTCAAATATAATTTAAAAATCAAGCTTTTGCATATTCCAAGTTCGTCAACTCTTTTTTTCATTGAGTGAACGTATTGTAAATCTGTAAACATCTCTTGTTTAAGATCATTTACAAATAGTGAAACAACCATTATGTGTCTTAGTGCAAGTAGTCAATAAACAAGTTTCAAAAGCAATTGGGGGTTCCCAATCTTTTAGTAGTTGGCGCATGAAATTTATCATATGTATGTTTTTCCCAAGCTAAATCAACTATTTCTTTGAAATGATTTATGTTATTAGCTATTACATTAAAAGCTTGTCTACTCTTGCTTATCGATTTTTGAAGTAGTAGAAAACCTATGTTTTTTTACAATGTGTGCTTAAATATAAGCCACACATTGTCAAAAACATAGGTTTTCTACCTACTCAAAAATCCATAAGCAAGAGTAGACAAGCTTATAATGTAATGACTAATAACATAAATCATTTCAAAGAAATAGTTGATTTAGCTTAGGAAAAACATACATATGATAAATTTCATGCGCCAACTACTAAAGATATGACCATGCTTTTGAAAACTTGTTTAATGACTCTTGCACTAAAGACACATAATGATAGTTTCATATTTGTAAATGAACTTAAACAAGAGATGTTTACAGATTTACAATACGTTCACTCACTTGAAAAAGAGATTGACGAACTTGAATCTGACAAAGCTGATTTTTCAAATATATATGATCTACTTCTCTAAGAGTGTGTTTCAAAAGATGTTATGTGTTTTTATTTGCATTTTTTATCTGATTTAGATGCATATAATGAATTGTAATGCCTATATGTTCATAAAGTCAAATAATGTGAATGTCTTGCAAAAAAAGCTTTCTAAACAACCTGAAAATGTTAGTAAAGAAGTTTACAACGAGATTTTACGAAGTTTTGCTAAATTAGAAAAACGCTTGATTTCTCATGAACTTGCTTTACAACAATGTCAAGAACAAATGAAAAATGACACAGTTTGCAAAGAAAAAGAGTCATATGTCTTTCTAAAAGAACGTGAACAATACTTTAAAATACAAGATTTGAAAGCTCAACTGCAAGACAAGAACATTACAATAAGTGAGTTAAAGAAACTCATTGAGAAATGTAAAGGAAAATCTATGGAAACTAAGTTTCATAAACCATCTATTATTCGACAACCAAATGCTTTTAGGATTCCAAAACCATCAGTTTTAGGTCAACCGACTCCTTTTTCAGACTCTCTTGAGAGGAAAAGTTTTAAAATGACAAAGTCGGTTACCAAAAATAATGTGTCAAAGGGTTTATCAAAACTAGTCACTACACAGATCTTACCTCAAACAACAAGTCAATCTGTAAGAAATACAAATGTGATTAAACCAGGAATGTATCGAAATGACACTAGGACAACACAAACTAGAGCACCACAGCTGCCTCAGACTTCTAGGAATACTAATCCTCGTGTATCTACCTGTACAGGAGTAACTCATAGAACTAGTATTAGCAGACCACAACTTAGGAACACTCAAATGAAAGAAAAGGTCATGCAAGTCATTAGTCAAGTAAAGTCTAAAAAGACGAAAGTAAAAGACCACCATAAGATCTTTAGTATTTCTAAGAAAACAAAGTCTGTAACCACATGTAATGACAGTTTAAAGACCATACCTTTATGAATGTTAATGATGTTTGTGCTACTTGTGAAAAATGTGTGTTCAATCCTAATCATGATGCGTGTGTTTCTAAATTTATCAATGACGTGAATGCTAGAACTAAGAAGCCTAAAGTGGTGCCTATTAGTACTAGAAAACCCAAAAGTCAAGCTAACAAATTTGTTGTAACACCTTATAAAAAAACAGTTGCATCAGACTCCACTATCCAGAAATGTAAGAGTTACTTTAGGATGCTGTATGAGAACACAAATAAGGCATGGAAATGGTGGATAGAAAAACAATGTCCCCTCAGATATAAATGGACTCCTAAAACCCAAAAGAAATGGGTACCTAAAATTAAGAAAGACAATGTGTCAACAAGTATTAGTCCCACTATAGATAATGCATCTAGGATAACTAATGTCTTGAAGATAACAAACTCTTTAGGATCCAATCTGTCAAATGTTCCATCGTCCTCTAATTCTCTGAACATCGATGGACTAAAGATCGCCCGTTAGAACAAGTTTGTGGAAATACATCCAAGCCAGTGCAAACCAGACGACAACTTGCAACAGATCCTGAAATGTGTATGTTTGCGCTCACCGTGAGTACTGCCAAACCAAAAAATATTAAGGAAGTAATGGCTGATTCCGCATGGATCGAGGCAATGCAGGATGAGCTTCATCAATTTGACAGACTACAAGTCTGGGAACTCGTCGGCAAACCATTTAGCAAGAAAGTCATCAAGCTAAAGTGGTTATGGAAGAACAAAAAGGATGAAGATCAAACTGTAATTCGCAATAAAGCATGAATTGTAGCTAAGGGGTATGCACAGGAAGAGGGTATTGATTTTAAGGAATCTTTTACTCTAGTTGCTCGCTTGGAAGCTGTTCGGCTTTCCGTCGCCAACACAACACACAAATCTTTTCCAATCTACCAGATGGATGTCAAAACGACATTTCTTAATGGTCCTACTGAAGGAGAGGTTTATGTTGCTCTTAACCAGGATAGGTTCGTTGATATCCTGATCATCCATAAAAGTTTAATCTCTAAGGAAAGCCTTATATGGATTGAAAACCCGCTCCAAGAGCCTATTATGATGAACTCTCAATTTTCTTGATGTCCAAGAGGGTTTTTACTAAAGGTACCTATAACCCTACTATGTTTACGATAAATACGGGAGGACATTTACTGATCAAATTTACGACGATGACATCATTATTCTGCTCTACAAACCCAAAATTTTCTAAAGATTTGAAAAAATTAATGCACAGTAAAAAGATGTGAGATGTCTTAATGAGGGAAATGCAATCTTTATTAGGAATTCATCTCCACCAATCCCACGAGGTATATTTATCAACCCAAGGCTAAGTACACTTTATAAATAATCAAAAATCATGGTAGGGATAAATTGATAGTATTGGTACACATTGCTACTAACTAAACTTGGATGAAGACTTGAATAGAAAACCCGTGACCAAAGCAAACTACCGTAGTATGAACAGGTCACTTCGTAACTAGACATCTAGTATACCATACTTAGTACAAGTAGTATGTTATTGTGCATGTTATTAAGCAAGACCAACAGAAAAGTACCTCAAAGAGGTTAAAAGGATCTTTAGATACTTAAAGGGTACCATAAATATGGGACTCTGGTATCCAAATGATTCTGGCTTTGAACTAACCGCATTTTCATATGCTGATCATGCCCCGATACATGATACCGCAAAGCACATCTGGAGGAATACATGTCCTAGGTGATAGGTTAGCCATGTCAAAGAAGCAGGCTTGCATTGCAATGTCATCAGTAGAAGAAGATACGTAGCGTTATCTGCCAAGTTGATCATGTAATGTGGATGAGACACAGCTTAAGGATTATGGCTTTGATTACAACAAAATACCGTTGTAATGCGACTCTTTAACAGCCATAGCAATCTCATGCAACCCCGTGCAACACTCCTGTACTAAGTACTTCCATACTCGATGCCACTTTATCAAATAATAGGTTGAATGTGGTATAATTGAAAGTACTTTGTCAGAACTGAATACCAATTAGCTATATGTTTTACGAAATCCCATCCTCAATCGTTTGAGTATCTTGTCAGACAGATTCGTATGAGATGTTTGACTCCAGCAGAACTAGAGGTTCTAACAAATGAGACTGCTTGATATTCCATCAAACATCGACATGTAAATATTTTTTAAAAAGCAAAATACAAAAATATAAAACCTATAAAACCAAATACAAAAATATAAAATTTCAAAAAGGAAATACAAAATCAGAAAATCAAAAAATCATAAAATCTTCTCGAAATGTCTCTGAATTCGAAAACATTTACGTAAATATAAATGACGATTTAGATATTGTCACTGGTATGTAATTAAGTCGAGCAAGAGTTCAAATGTTTCAAAACATGTCATTTCTAATTTTTCTTAAGGCTCATGTGAAAATCATACATAACCCAACTTCAATAGAAGGAAAGTTTAATCTAAAAAGATAACTTATCTTAACAACGAGAAAATTAATTTTCTCAGTCTTCAGCTATTTCTACAAGATATTTAAAGTTTTGAGCTCAAGAAAAGGTTAGTGTACGAATAAGTGCGCTTACCCTTAGATTTAGAAGAAAAGTCTTCTAACATGTTTTTTTTTCAAAGAGTTGAACACAACTTTTCAAGAATTTTTCAATGACAATTCAAAATCTTTTAAAATTGTGTATTCAACACTCCTTTCCTCACAAAGCTTTACAAGACGACAATATTACAATTGGTTCTATTTTTGAGGGGTAGTTTTTCGAAAAACAAAGTTTTAATGTTTTTGGATACATCATCACATGACAATTCTTATGTTCAGTAATATTAATGACCACTCAATAGTATGATTGTTACAAGATGATCAAGTGTTTGAGCATAATTTTCAAGAATTCTTCAACAACATTTCATAATCTTTCAAAATTGTGTACTCAACACTGCCTCACCCTTAATTTTATATTTATTTTACAACTTGGTATCATTTTTTTGGTTTTAAAGATATGTAAAATTAAGGGGGATCAAGAAGAAAAAGTTCTATATAATTCATGCTGATATTATTTTCTCCCCACAGAATTTCCATGACAAATTTTAATCACTTGGTATTTCAAAACTAAGTGTCTTAGTGTTTAAAATAAAGGGAGAAATGTAATTAAAATGTGATCTAAAAAGATAAATAATGATCATAAAGACTCCAAAAGTAAAAGTGCTTTATACCTTAACCCATGTTCACAACACTTACGTCATCTATAGCACTATGTAGGGGGAGTTTTTTTTCAAAAGTTGAAACTTTCAAATTGTTAAACATTTTGATATTCTATCAAACACTTTAATTGATTTTCAAGGTTTTATGGTTACGATCAAATACCCAACAACATCTTAATTCACGACGACTCTGAAGTCATAAGGTAGTTAGGTTAGGTATTAGTCCTATGATCCAACTAGAACTGGAGGGATCTACCCAAGGACACTGCATAGTTAGAAATAGCAGTCCTTAGGTATAATTGGAGATGAATGAGAACGGGAATAATGCTAACTAAGACATGAGTTAACACCGGAACAATCACAACAAGGTGTTAGTAATGATGTCTTGGTAAGCATTGAAGGGTTTGAAGAATGAAAAAGAAATGTATGGACACAAGGTGAAAAGAAAGAAGCCCTCCACACAACTTAGGCAGAAACCGGGTCAATACATATGCTATCGGTTTTCATAAAGATGAATTATGGTATTGAATACAAGACATCATGGACCCAGTGATGAACTGTACAACCCTTCCTAGCCATTCGAGTTTCTCTCAAAAGAGACTTGTCTCATTTGTCACGAAGATCAACACGACTTCTATTGACTTTCTCACTCCAAGTTAATTGATATTGAAAAAGGTGCATCTGCTCTAGCCTTCGATTACTAAAACCAAAACGCACTAATCGAGTCTAGAGCCAAGAGATCAATAAATAAATCTCATTAGGACACATTCCATGACAAACCCTTGTTGAACACCAATAAGTCCACAAGCTGTTAACAAGAGTCCTACGCATTATCTTTGTGATTTTGCCAGAACATCAGAGTGATACTCTTTAGTATTCATAGTAACGATGGAAATCCTTCCAGAGCCATCATCAAACAAGCTCTGCGGTAGGTGACTTGCGAGATTTTATATGAATCAAGCTTGTGTCAACTAGATATCTATTTGGTCTAGTAAATGAATTGATGACTCAATTAGAAAGATAGTAACTATCTGATTCACTCTTACTGTGTTGTCTGCTTTGAGACATCCCGGTAGTGAGAACAAGCAAGCATGGTGAATCTAATACATCTATGTTAGAGGATCTTATGCTTTAAGCTGGAAACCCTGTCAAGCAGATTCTTCAAATCTACCGGATCACAGGTCGGTCCTCACGGAATCAGAGGTTAACGCAACCATATACAGACGAATGACAAAGCCATATTCATCCATATCTGTTGTTTATCACTAACTTATAATGCAGGTTCAAACGACGGTGTTGCAGCCTCACTCTAGCTGAGTCGGATTCATTACCACATGCTCATGCTCAAACTACAAAGTGTAGGATATTAGAAATCATAACACAATGAAAGATAGATGGATTAGTCAAGTCTAGAGAGAGAAAGTTAGAAAGAGAAAGCTTTCTAGTGAGAGAAAGTATGACTTGCATAAAATGACTAACCACCTCTTCTAAGGCATGGAAGAGGCTTATATAGTTGCTTACAAAATTGGCCTAAAGGCCTTGGTAGTGGGCTTATACGTTGGGTTTAATACCACCCATACCGAATGATATAAACATAAACGATAACTACGAGCTACAATAAACGGTAAAATACACGGGGTGACCGAGTCTTTTTCTAATATCTAACAATCTCCCCCTAAGGGAGCTTACCCTAGAAAATACTAACTTAAGCTCAGCAATCATCTGATTGATCTTGTATCAGCTCGTAGTATTTGATTCCTATCAAGTGATATCTTGTACATTGATGTAGTGATCTTTGTATTGTGGTTGTTTGGTACTTGTTGTCTTCTTCTTTCCTTCCTTTTTGGCTGAAACATTCTGATCAAGCTTTGCGACCATTTCCAAATAAGCATTGTAGTACGGTGCATTCCTGATATTGTTCGAGATCAGCTCGTTGGGAATTGGCATTCCAAAGACTTTATCAACATCGCCTTTGAGAACGAATTTGAGATTACCAAGTCTGAAATCTTCTTCAGCAAGATGAAATGGAGATGTTGATCTCTGGTGAATATTATGAATTCTTCCTAAGTGACAGATAATTAATTTTATGAATCGATAATATGGAATAACATAAGGCTTGTCTTTCCTGCCCTTCTTAGTAGGGCTGCCCAGATTTGCCTTATCAGTGAGAAAGGTCTAAATAGCTTGTACAAATTCCTCCCACATAAGTTTAGCAAAATCAACATTTGTACTTGTGATGATACCCCAAAGCATCTAAAGAACTGGGTATCTGGGTCTATCATACCCAAAAGTCTTGCTTGTGAGACATTGATTGATCATCGACAAGATGGCTCTCCAGGGCTGATACAAGTTATTCACCGCCATTCTTGACACAAAGTTAATAGCCTCTGTATACCCCAGCTCATTCACAAAGTCCATAATAGCATCACCTGACGAAGGTGACATGAATTGGTGAGCTTGATCAATGTGAGTTATCTCTAGAGCCTCCCTCGAAAGATTAGCATCCAATGTGAATCGGGTTTCATCCAGCTGAAAACTATAAACACCAGTCTTTGCTTCATATGCCAGTGTATTCCAAAACTGTTGAATGTAGATAGCTGGAACAGAAGCTGAAGCGGTGAATGCTCTGAAGAAGTTTGTGTTTTGCAAAATATCCACAGAGATCTGAAAGATTGGACTCTTTTGCTTCTTGTAAAGATCCAAAACAAAGTTTCTCTTTCTAATGGGCACCCATGCAGAAAATGGAAGTATCTGTTCATCATATCTTGTGGGAGCAGGAGCTGGAACATTCTCATCAACCATATTGTCTGCACAAGGATATCAACAAAGACAGGCAAACATGACATATATCTTGATGTTAGATGAGAACACTGACATGCTTTGTTTGATTATGATGAGAATAAGTCCATGTTGGTCAAGGATATCCGATGAACACAAACAAGTTAACAAGTCCCGGATGGGTGTTAACGAGGTAATTGTGTCTTTGGATTAGGCCTTGAGAGGGTATTGGGACTAATGGGCCAAAGCTTTGAGATTCTGGCCCAAACCGCTACCCACTAGACACCAAACCGCTATGAGGAGGGTTAATCAAACCGCTGTAAAGGTAAATGATCAAACTGCTATGTAGCGAAATGATCAAACCGCCACGAGCAAACAACTACAGATTAAATATTTATTTTAATCAAACCGCTATGACCAAACAACTACGAATATTATATTCTTTTAAGTCAAACCGCTACCAATTACAAAAAATTCGAAATAGCGGTTTGGATTATTTTAATAATAAAATAATCTTCATTAAACCGCTACCTCGTAGCGGTTTGCCTGTTCATAATAAGAATTCATTTATCATCAAACCGCTATCAGGCATAATTAAGAAAACCGCTATCATGCATAATTATGGAAACCGCTATCAAGCTACTACAAACCAAACCGCTATCTATAAAATGCAAAACAATTCAAAATCATTTTACCACTACGATAAGCATATAGGAGGGTTCCAATACATCCTAAGATTTTCCGAGAACACATACACGCTTAAACAACAACTTAACAACAACATTGACTATTAAAAAATCAATCTACACAAGAAAAATCATCAAATCAAGATTATAGGCAGTTGGGGAGCGAATTGATTCACCAAATAAGCATCACCTATACCTAGTAATCATTTCCCAGCAATCCACACATCATTCCAAACATTCTCATAGGTTTTTGACAAGGACATAGACTTAAATCAATCTAAGCTCCTAAAGTGTTAGAGAGACCATGATCAAGAAGTGATATACTAAATTTAAGTCCTAGCCGCATGTATCTCACCCACCAATTCACAATTTCAAACAACACTTTTAGATTAGATGAAACCTAAAGTCCGAATCTAGACATAGAAGCCATTTAAGTGTGTTTTGAATTGATTACTTTCACCTAAGGCATCATCTTAATGTATTAAACAAAGTTTTAGAGGTACCTTAGCAAAGTATCCACAGGAAATCAAGAATCAAGGAGGTTGTTCTAGGTGGCAGTTTGCGTGGAGAGAGAGTGTGTGAAAAGGTTTGACTGGATTTGAAATGTTTTGATCAAAACTAAAATCGCTACCTATTTATACTCCTAGTTTGGGATTTGGCAGTTTTGGTCCTTGAGGTTTCTAACTACATACAATTTCGGCTTAAAGGTTTTCTAAGGTTAAAGTAGTTTAGGAAATGGCAGAATTAGTCCTTAAGTTTAATAGAGCTAGGAGACGATTAGCATATTGCACATAAGTCCATGAACTCTTTAACTAATGACAATTTTGGCCCTTTAAGTTAAAAACAATTAACCCCCCCCCCTTAAATTTTAACCTCGTATTACAACGAAATCTTTTCCATTAATTGTATGATGTGATCTAGAAACCCATTTGATGCCATAAACTTGAAAACAACTCTCCCCTTCAAACAATGAACCGTTTATCTATTGGGAAAGAGATTGTTTGTCCTTTGTTGTAGTAAAAAGTTATTTGAAAAACTAAATTGATGAATTACACGACAACACTTTACACGTTGGATAAACATAAAAAAATTTGTTAGAATCAATTTAAGAAGAAAATATTTGGTTATAAAGGAAACTTCTCTTCAAAAGAGGAAAAACGCACTGAAACGTACATTAGACCTTGGGTGCACGGATATTAAGTAATCCATTCTCGGGAAAAATTAATTACCCGTTGTTAGGAATGGCAGTCTTTTTGGCGAGAAGCATTCCTCAATTTGAAAAACCGGTTGCAGTCTGAAATAACTGCAAGCCATTGAGACGTGTTTTAAAATAGTTTGAACTTTCGCTCGAACTTCATTTAAAGACCCGTATCATTATTGAATGACATTTCTAGGTCCGTAAATGTTATCAATTGACAGAAGACATGTCTTGAAAAATATTTTTGGTATTTTCTATTTTTTGATTTTTATGGTTTTTGTAGTTTTTATATTTTTGTATTTTGTTTTTGTATTTAATTATATACAAATATACATAGGGTATATGAAGACCATCCTTTACTCCGCCTCTCCTTCCTGAAGATGTTTAAGGGTTTCCGGAGTCATACTCTTCATACCAAGTCGCGAGAGTAGAAATTCGAACCGCTCTTTTGGTAATGCCTTGGTGAATATGTACGCAAGCTGATAATCCGTCGTCACGAAGTACAATTCAACTACGCCTTTCTCAACTTGCTCTCGTATAAAATGGTGTCGTATGTCAATGTGCTTGGATCGGGAGTGCTGGACATTATTGCAGCAAAGAGCAATGGCACTGCGATTGTCACAATACAGGGGAATTTTATTGAAGACAAAGCCGTAGTCTATAAGCTGTGATCTTATCCAAAGTATCTGAGCACAACATCCAGACATGGCAATGTATTCAGCCTCTGTAGTTAAGATCGCAGTGCACTTTTGTTTCTTTGATGTCCAGCTGACTAATTTATCTCTAAGGAACTGAGCACTTCCGGACGTACTTCTTTGTATGTCTTGACAACCTGCATGGTCCGCATCTGCATAGGCCGTTAGTGCCATAGCGGTGTCTTTCGGATACCAAAGACCCCAATTAATGGTTCCTCTGAGATACCAAAAGACCCATTTAGGAGCTTCAAGGTGCTTTTTGGTAGGAGATGCCTGATACCTAGCACACATGCATATAGCAAATACAAGGTCGGGTCTGCTGGCAGTGAGATACATTAGGGAGCCAACCATACTACAAAAGCGAGTCTGGTTAACTAGAATCCCTAAGGGGTCCTCGTCTAGTTTAAGTCGATCCACCATGGGTGTATCAACAGTTTCACACGAATCCACCCTAAATTTCTTTAATATTTCAAGAGCAAATTTTGATTGATTAATAAAAATGCCTCTGGGATTTTAAGAAACTAGTAATCTTAGAAAAAAAGACATTTGTCCCATCATTAACATTTGAAATTTAGAACTCATCTCATTGGAAAATATGTCACACGCTTTAGGGTCGGTCGAGGCAAATATAATATCATCTACATATATTTGAATGAGAAGAATATGTTTGCCTATTTTCCTAGTGAATAATGTCGGATCAACTGCATCCTTGGAGAATTTGTTGTCTAGAAGAAATCATGACAAGGTATCGTACCACGCCCGAGGGGCTTGCTTTAAACCGTACAAAGCCTTCTTCAGACGATAAACATATGTCGGATGATCTGGATCAACGAATCCCTCTGGTTGACTAACATAGACTTCTTCCTTCAACTCGCCATTAATGAATGCTGTCTTGACATCCATCTGATAGATGGTTATGTTTTTACTGGCGGCATTAGCGATGAAGATTCGAATAGCCTCGATACGTGCAACCGGTACAAATGATTCCTCGAAGTCAATTCCCTCCTCTTGTCGATATCCTTTGGCCACCAACCGAGCCTTGTTTTTTAGAACATCACTGTACTCATCAAGTTTAACTTTGTAGATCCACTTGAGAGCAATAATCATGACACAGTCTGGTTGAGGTAATAATTTCCATACTTGAAGTCGATCAAATTCGTGAATCTCATCTTGCATGGCTTGAAACCAGCAATCTTCAGTTATTGCAGATTTGAAGGTCTTTGGTTTAACTTTTGACAGGACAAAGTTATACAAGCACCACAAGGCATCAGTTGCTAGTTGTTTTCTGGTGGATACCGGTCGAGAGGGATTGCCAATAATATTATCCAGCGGGTAATCTTTGCTTTATTTTCTGAGATGATGTAGTGTTTGAGTGACATAAGGAGATTCTGCTAAAAAAAGATCCCTGGATGATGATGCTTCAGAACTAGGTTCTGGAGCAAACACGTTTATGAAGGGATCATTGTCAATAGGAGCGAAAGGATTGTCTTCCTTGATAGTAGATTCATCTACAACGTCTTGATGTAAACATGGAGATTGTAATGTCGAAGATGACGGTGAATGACTTGGAAAAGGTGCATCTTGATCAATGGTGGTAGATGAAGGTGTACCAGCTGAATTGACAGGAACTAGAATTGCTGGAGTAGGGGAAACTGGTCTTTCAACACGAGGAGGTTCCAGGTATTCATCGAACATTGGTTGGAATAAAATCTCTAGTTCTTTATTTGTGGGGGGGTACATAAGGTGCTGCAGGAACCGAATTTGGTACGAGCCCTAAACTTATCTGTCCAGGCATCAAAAAAGTAGGAGTGTGTCCTGTACTGAGTTGCACAGGAGCCATATGCTTAGTCAACTCATCGAATTAAACGTGAATAGTTTCTATAATTCGTCGGGTTATTTTGTTGTAGATTCTATACCCTTTCCTACTAGGTGCATAACCAACGAATATTATAATATCAACTATTGGTTGTAATTTTCTAAGATCTTTGCTATCATTTGTAGGGTAATAAAGAGCACCAAAGACACGGAAAAAGGTAAGATCAGGCTTCTTATCATGCACCGGCTCATATGGGATTTTGTTATGAAGAGTGTGAATGAGGGATCGATTTTGGGTGTAACAAGCAATAGCCACAACTTTTGCCCATAGAAACATCGGAGCCTTGGAAAATATCAGCATTGTCCTAACGGCCTATATAAAAGTACGGTTCCGTCTTTCGACAACGTCGTTCTGCTGTGGAGTCCTTGGAACTATCATTTGGTGAAAAATGCCGACACGTTCATAATATGCAGTCAAATCTTTATTGACAAATTCTGTGCCATTATCGGTACGGATGT